>VSDK01015421.1:322973-334126 GCA_009767595.1 Symbiodinium kawagutii
TCATCATCATCATCATCATCATCATCATCATCATCATCATCATCATCATCATCATCATCATCATCATCATCATCATCATCATCATCATAGACAAAGATCATCATGATACCTCATCGATCATCTTTTCAACATCGTTGATCATCATCATCATCACCATCATCATCATCATCATCATCATCATCATCATCATCATCATCATCATCATCATCATCATCATCATCATCATCATTTTTATCGTCCTTTTCCTCATCCTCATCCTCATTCTCATCATCACGACCATTATCCTTTTCATCGCACAAACCGCTGGACGTCCTTCACCAGTCTTTGACCCCAACTGTGTCGCAAAATGATCGCCTGCTGTCACCCCCACCATGGCTTCGACCGCGCCAGCGTCCAGGAATCAGCTGGAGCTGGCCGAGGTAGGGGCACATCTCAGAGTTTTTGCAGCGACATGGGAGATGAAACACGCACTGACGCTGGTGAAACCCCTCGGAGTACGACCTCAAGAAACCATATTGGGGTGGAGTTTTCCTTTGAGGATTAATCAATGTGTACTGCATGGTTGATTTTTCTCCCCTACAGTTGACTGTACATCGATCAAGTGACATTTGTTTTCAAGGTTGTTGCTTGCACCTTGCCTTTGGGAGGTAAACTTGGACCGTGGTTTCTCAAAGGAAACCATTTTGTTAAAATCAGAGCGCGCCAATTTTTCATTGGACAACAATTTTTTCGTCGGAAAATCCATTGGAAAACCATCATTTGACAGCTACACATGCATGTTCATATAGGGAAACCAAGATTTCTTACAGGAAAACCACAAGTTTTGACAGGAACCCCCTGCCAACATTTTGGGTCTCCGTGCTTGGTCCAGGCGAGGTCGTCACCCACATCGCTTCCAAGTTTGCCCTGGCTCCTCAACGCGTTGAACGTGCGGCCGAGCTTTTGGAGGTGTAGATGTGGATGCAGCAGAGGGTTATGAAGTCATGAAGCATGGTGAGGAATGGTTGGGAAGTGGCGATTACCATGGTAGATGATGAACCATTTTCAACAATGATGGCTTACAGTATATTACAGTATTACTGATGAGCATAGTTGTTCAATGCTTAGTGATATTTGCTGCTCTTACTGCTCCAAGACTGCTGTGACTGGAGTTGGGAATGGTTGACCAACCAGTGTGGTTGTGAATCGGAGCGGCAATCAACTAGCGATGCTTCAGTGCCATGCCAAGTACTGTTGATATTGGCTATTCACAGACCTTTGAGCAGCTTGTGCAGCATCTCCCTGGTTGTTAGCCATTTTGAGCTGTCAAGATTTCTGAGAGGTGGAATTGCTGCAATCGCAATGCTGTCCCGAGTCATTGTCTTCCTTTTTGGCCTAGCCCTTGCTGAGCCTGAGGTCAAGGCCACGCCACTGCATTGCATCACATGTGCGGCACAGCAGGTGACATGCATATCCACTGCTATCAACCAGTGCAAAGAACAGCATGCCTGCGATACTTTGATGAATGCAAGCTCTTGTGTCTCCTGTGTTGGCGCTGCAAACTGTGGTTCTGACCCAGCCTGCAGTGACTGCTCATTGAACCAGCTCGAAACCGTGCTGGACTTCAAGAAACTCATTGCAGCAAGTGCATCAGAGGAGGTAGTGGCCTTGCAGGAACCCGAGCTTCGCACGGCTCGGTGCAGCGAGAGCCAGTCCTTGATGAAGACCTGTGGAACTAGGTGTTATTCCAACAGCGACCTAGCAGGTTGCTCCGCCAAGTGTCTGCGGGGTGTGGGAGTGCAGTCTTCCTGCGCAAGCTGCTTTGGACGGAAGATTCAATGCAGCGTCAGGAATTGCTTGAAATTTTGCTCCGCTGATGCCAACAGTGCTGGATGCAGATCATGTGTGTCTCGCTCTTGCAGCAATTGCAATTCAGCAAAGTCCATGGAACCATCCGAGGATCCATCCGAGGAATTTTTCATGTCGGCATTTGTGGCTCTGCCTCAATCCGAGCTTGAACCCGAGCTTCGCACGGCTCGGTGCAGCGAGAGCCAGTCCTTGATGAAGACCTGTGGAACTAGGTGTTATTCCAACAGCGACCTAGCAGGTTGCTCCGCCAAGTGTCTGCGGGGTGTGGGAGTGCAGTCTTCCTGCGCAAGCTGCTTTGGACGGAAGATTCAATGCAGCGTCAGGAATTGCTTGAAATTTTGCTCCGCTGATGCCAACAGTGCTGGATGCAGATCATGTGTGTCTCGCTCTTGCAGCAATTGCAATTCAGCAAAGTCCATGGAACCATCCGAGGATCCATCCGAGGAATCTTTTATGTCGGCACTTGCGGCTCTGTCTCAATCCAAGGATGAGCAGCAGCCCACCGTGTTTCCTTGAGCTCAGTGAGGAAGCAAAATTTTAAGCCTGTGGCCGTTCACAGGCTTCCACTACATTTTGAGGCTCAGACATGGGCCAGCCGGCAAGTACAGCTCTTGACCGTGGCAAGAGCCCACGGGTTTGCCAAAATTCGGTGCGCTGGTACATAACAAGGCAACCTCAGTGCAAAACAGGAGCAGGATGCAACGTAGGGGTTGGCTTGCTTGGGCAATTGATGACTGCGCTGTTTGGCAGACAAACGTTACAAGTTTATTCACTCAGCCATTTGACTATAGCTGTATCGTAAGAGTAACTGATACCCTAGCCAACAAAGATGATCACCGTTTGTCATCCCTTTGATCGTCTAGTAAGAAGATTAGCTATATAGCTATTAACCATCGCTGGAGCAACCATGGTGAAACATCGCTTGGAGTGCAGCAGAGAGTCATGAAGCATGGTGAGGAATGGTTGGGAAGTGGCGATTACCATGGTAGATGATGAACCATTTTCAACAATGATGGTTTACAGTATATTACAGTATTACTGATGAGCATAGTTTTTCAATGCTTAGTGATATTTGCTGCTCTTACTGCTCCAAGACTGCTGTGACTGGAGTTGGGAATGGTTGACCAACCAGTGTGGTTGTGAATCGGAGCGGCAATCAACTAGCAATGCTTCAGTGCCATGCCAAGTACTGTTGATATTGGCTATTCACAGACCTTTGAGCAGCTTGTGCAGCATCTCCCTGGTTGTTAGCCATTTTGAGCTGTCAAGATTTCTGAGAGGTGGAATTGCTGCAATCGCAATGCTGTCCCGAGTCATTGTCTTCCTTTTTGGCCTAGCCCTTGCTGAGCCTGAGGTCAAGGCCACGCCACTGCATTGCATCACATGTGCGGCACAGCAGGTGACATGCATATCCACTGCTATCAACCAGTGCAAAGAACAGCATGCCTGCGATACTTTGATGAATGCAAGCTCTTGTGTCTCCTGTGTTGGCGCTGCAAACTGTGGTTCTGACCCAGCCTGCAGTGACTGCTCATTGAACCAGCTCGAAACCGTGCTGGACTTCAAGAAACTCATTGCAGCAAGTGCATCAGAGGAGGTAGTTGCCTTGCAGGAACCCGAGCTTCGCACGGCTCGGTGCAGCGAGAGCCAGTCCTTGATGAAGACCTGTGGAACTAGGTGTTATTCCAACAGCGACCTAGCAGGTTGCTCCGCCAAGTGTCTGCGGGGTGTGGGAGTGCAGTCTTCCTGCGCAAGCTGCTTTGGACGGAAGATTCAATGCAGCGTCAGGAATTGCATGAGATTTTGCTCCGCTGATGCCAACAGTGCTGGATGCAGATCATGTGTGTCTCGCTCTTGCAGCAATTGCAATTCAGCAAAGTCCATGGAACCATCCGAGGATCCATCCGAGGAATTTTTCATGTCGGCATTTGTGGCTCTGCCTCAATCCGAGCTTGAACCCGAGCTTCGCACGGCTCGGTGCAGCGAGAGCCAGTCCTTGATGAAGACCTGTGGAACTAGGTGTTATTCCAACAGCGACCTAGCAGGTTGCTCCGCCAAGTGTCTGCGGGGTGTGGGAGTGCAGTCTTCCTGCGCAAGCTGCTTTGGACGGAAGATTCAATGCAGCGTCAGGAATTGCTTGAAATTTTGCTCCGCTGATGCCAACAGTGCTGGATGCAGATCATGTGTGTCTCGCTCTTGCAGCAATTGCAATTCAGCAAAGTCCATGGAACCATCCGAGGATCCATCCGAGGAATCTTTTATGTCGGCACTTGCGGCTCTGTCTCAATCCAAGGATGAGCAGCAGCCCACCGTGTTTCCTTGAGCTCAGTGAGGAAGCAAAATTTTAAGCCTGTGGCCGTTCACAGGCTTCCACTACATTTTGAGGCTCAGACATGGGCCAGCCGGCAAGTACAGCTCTTGACCGTGGCAAGAGCCCACGGGTTTGCCAAAATTCGGTGCGCTGGTACATAACAAGGCAACCTCAGTGCAAAACAGGAGCAGGATGCAACGTAGGGGTTGGCTTGCTTGGGCAATTGATGACTGCGCTGTTTGGCAGACAAACGTTACAAGTTTATTCACTCAGCCATTTGACTATAGCTGTATCGTAAGAGTAACTGATACCCTAGCCAACAAAGATGATCACCGTTTGTCATCCCTTTGATCGTCTAGTAAGAAGATTAGCTATATAGCTATTAACCATCGCTGGAGCAACCATGGTGAAACATCGCTTGGAGTGCAGCAGAGAGTCATGAAGCATGGTGAGGAATGGTTGGGAAGTGGCGATTACCATGGTAGATGATGAACCATTTTCAACAATGATGGTTTACAGTAAACCATGGTGAAACATCGCTTGGAGTGCAGCAGAGAGTCATGAAGCATGGTGAGGAATGGTTGGGAAGTGGCGATTACCATGGTAGATGATGAACCATTTTCAACAATGATGGTTTACAGTATATTACAGTATTACTGATGAGCATAGTTTTTCAATGCTTAGTGATATTTGCTGCTCTTACTGCTCCAAGACTGCTGTGACTGGAGTTGGGAATGGTTGACCAACCAGTGTGGTTGTGAATCGGAGCGGCAATCAACTAGCAATGCTTCAGTGCCATGCCAAGTACTGTTGATATTGGCTATTCACAGACCTTTGAGCAGCTTGTGCAGCATCTCCCTGGTTGTTAGCCATTTTGAGCTGTCAAGATTTCTGAGAGGTGGAATTGCTGCAATCGCAATGCTGTCCCGAGTCATTGTCTTCCTTTTTGGCCTAGCCCTTGCTGAGCCTGAGGTCAAGGCCACGCCACTGCATTGCATCACATGTGCGGCACAGCAGGTGACATGCATATCCACTGCTATCAACCAGTGCAAAGAACAGCATGCCTGCGATACTTTGATGAATGCAAGCTCTTGTGTCTCCTGTGTTGGCGCTGCAAACTGTGGTTCTGACCCAGCCTGCAGTGACTGCTCATTGAACCAGCTCGAAACCGTGCTGGACTTCAAGAAACTCATTGCAGCAAGTGCATCAGAGGAGGCCTTGCAGGAACCCGAGCTTCGCACGGCTCGGTGCAGCGAGAGCCAGTCCCTGATGAAGACCTGTGGAACTAGGTGTTATTCCAACAGCGACCTAGCAGGTTGCTCCGCCAAGTGTCTGCGGGGTGTGGGAGTGCAGTCTTCCTGCGCAAGCTGCTTTGGACGGAAGATTCAATGCAGCGTCAGGAATTGCTTGAAATTTTGCTCCGCTGATGCCAACAGTGCTGGATGCAGATCATGTGTGTCTCGCTCTTGCAGCAATTGCAATTCAGCAAAGTCCATGGAACCATCCGAGGATCCATCCGAGGAATTTTTCATGTCGGCATTTGTGGCTCTGCCTCAATCCGAGCTTGAACCCGAGCTTCGCACGGCTCGGTGCAGCGAGAGCCAGTCCTTGATGAAGACCTGTGGAACTAGGTGTTATTCCAACAGCGACCTAGCAGGTTGCGCCGCCAATTGCCTGCGGGGTGTGGGAGTGCAGTCTTCCTGCGCAAGCTGCTTTGGACGGAAGATTCAATGCAGCGTCAGGAATTGCATGAGATTTTGCTCCGCTGATGCCAACAGTGCTGGATGCAGATCATGTGTGTCTCGCTCTTGCAGCAATTGCAATTCAGCAAAGTCCATGGAACCATCCGAGGATCCATCCGAGGAATCTTTTATGTCGGCACTTGCGGCTCTGTCTCAATCCAAGGATGAGCAGCAGCCCACCGTGTTTCCTTGAGCTCAGTGAGGAAGCAAAATGTTAAGTCTGTGGCCGTTCACAGGCTTCCACTACATTTTGAGGCTCAGACATGGGCCAGCCGGCAAGTACAGCTCTTGACCGTGGCAAGAGCCCACGGGTTTTCCAAAATTCGGTGCGCTGGTACATAACAAGGCAACCTCAGTGCAAAACAGGAGCAGAATGCAACATAGGGGTTGGCTTGCTTGGGCAGTTGATGACTGCGCTGTTTGGCAGACAAACGTTACAAGTTTATTCACTCAGCCATTTGACTACAGCTGCATCGTAACTGATACCCTAGCCAACAAAGATGATCACCGTTTGTCATCCCTTTGATCGTCTAGTAAGAAGATTACCTACAGCTACTAAAACCCACATGAAAGATTAGCATAGATTAGCTACTTATTAGTATTAGCACCTATCAACCACAGCTGGAGCTCCCATGGCGAAACATCGCTTGGGCTTCGCAGGAGGGCAATGCCATTCCCTTCATCGCGACGTACCGCAAGGAGGTCACCGGCATGACCGCAGAGCAGCTGCAGCATCTTCAGAGGACTGGGGCTTGGCATGCCATGATGGCAGACTCAGAAAACCATGGGATGAAGCGCCACTGATATGGCTATGGGTCAATATTAATCAGCAATAATGGAGGATAATAACCAACCATTTTATAGGGAAAACAGACTGGTTAATGATGGGGAACCAGGGGTACAGGGTTTTGACCCACAGCCGTATTGGTGTAATGACTGGTGGGAATGATATTGTTTGGTGTAAATATGGCACCCTGAAGCACATGGAATGTGATGGGATGATTGGTAATGATACTGTTTGGTCTGAAAAAAAACTGTAGACTTTAGGAGTTTTTGATGGAGTTCATTGACTTGCAAAGCGTTGGCAATCCGAAGGCGTGCCGTACACGTTCTGATTTTAGGTATCGGAAACACTGCAAGCTTATGGGGTTGAAGATGTCAGGAAGAAGCTAAGTTTGTATGTTCATTTATTCGCTGGTACTTCCGGTGTACCGCAATCATGCCAGAACAGGCACTTGTATCCAACTATAATATGATCAACCATCATTTTGAAGGATGATCCATTACTCCAGTCATATGATATATCGGATATATCCAAAGACCATATTGATCATATGAGAGATCAAGCATTTACCAGCATTTTGAACCATCATTAGTCACTCACCTGATCTCTCATCGTTGACGGCACCAACAAATCTGCCAGCTGTATGAGGCCATGAAGCTGCCTCTTTTGTTGGCAACCTCCAGCGACGGAACACACATCCAGGAAGCTAAGTCTCGAGAGCCCGTTCATACATGGAAACCTTGATGATTTTATTTTTGAATATTTTTGACTTTATAGAATTTAAACCCTAGAAAGGATTTTTGACTAGTTATAGAATTTAAGCCCTAGAAAGCTGATACTGTAGAGCACCAGTTTTTAACGACGGAGCGAATTGATGATCCTCAATTCTCACCTCTAACGCCGACCATCTAGCAAGTTCAGCTGAGCTGTTTTCTTCGAGTTTAGCGTTGTAGTTTCTGCTCTTTCTGAGCTGATGGATTAGCTCATATTTTTCACAGGGGTGGCTTCTGGTGGCTTTAACCACCAACCATATCAACCCCCAGCCATATGAAGGATTTTGTCAGAAAGAAAAAAGAAACGAAACAACAAAGGGTTGTTAAAGAGCCGGGCCTTGACTAGTCAATCATTACAACATCAAGGTCAACTCTACGACTCAACAAATCAACAACTGGCGGCTACGTGGCGGTCATAGCCATGTGTTCAATCTTTGCGGTGCAAAGCTTAAACCTGCATGATGGCTGGCATTCATGCGTGCAGCCAGTTATCTGCAACATGTGTGATAACAGTACGTTCGAACTGCATTAACAACCATCCTTTTTTGCCTGTCATTTTCATCATCATGAGAACCGTTGAGAACCATATACCCAAGAAGCAATGATTGCATTATGGTGATCGACCATTCATATACATGGAGTCTCCCAGACGCGTTTTTCTGATTTATTGGTTTTTGCTCTGATATTTGGACATTTTTGCCCGAACAACGCGTTTTCAAAGACGAGGACTCATAAAAGGGTAGAGTATTCAATGTTCATCCCGACGCGTCGGGTGCGGACACTCAAAGACTGAGCAAAGGCTCTAACTAAGAAGACTGTCTAAAGAGGATATGAGGGGGCACAGGCAAAAAGAGGAACACTTGGTGAAATTTGCAAGAACACGTCTTTTCTTTCAGATATTTTCTTTTCTTGGGAAAACAATTTGAAAGCTATCCTTATTGGAGACTCAAGATATGTTTATCAAAATGATCCTTGTAAACCTAATCAACCCTCATTTGTGATGCTAGATCACTAGCTATGGATCTCCCATATTATCTTAGCTATCCGCAGTGGCAGGGGGTTGTGCCTCAGTCGAGTTGTGGAGGAGAAACGGTCGTCACTGGGCCAGCGGCGTCATGAGGCGTCGGTGGTGGTTCAATGGTGCGTGACGGTTGGGAATACCGGACGCGTTTCATGAGTGGTGCATGATTGATGATGGGATATGGTAAATCAGTGGATGGTGAATTAATCTATGATGGGATGATGATTATATAATATGATTATATGCTAGCGAGATTGAAGAAGATGGAAAATGAATGGATGGAGAAACAATACAAAAAAAAGTGACTGCCAGGTTTGTCATTTTCTTCCAGCAAGGGCTGGGAACAATATTGTTAGTACTAGGTTGATGCTGGTTGATCATGGTGAGCCTGGTGAGTTGATGTTAATAGCCCCAATCTTAACAGTCAGTAATTCACCGTTGGATTTACTGTGCTACGAGGTGTTTTGTCGTGCGTGGTTGGTGACAGCTGTTAACTATTAATTCGGTAACCATTTGATTCACAATGATTAACCACTATTGTTTACCATCATTTGTGTGATTTAATCTAGACCAGCAGTGGTTAATTAAGCATTGATTAACTTTAAACATCAATCAACCACTAAGCACTATCAACTGCAGGAGTTCACCATTAAAAGCTCAGGGAATACTCACCTCATTGAAGTCGAGCAGCCGTTGGTGATTAACCATTTTTAAGCCATCAGTTCACGATCAACCATTACATCAATTACATCACTATGATACACTAAAGTCATATCGAACCATCACTAATCCTCCCTACCGCGTGCTGTTCGTCACCCACTTTTCAGCCATGAAATCATCACCCAACAGTTGATTAGGCATCAATTCACCATAACTATCCCTCATTAAATGCTATCAACCATGGCCAACCGTCGTGCTATACTATAAACTTAGCATGTCCAACGGTCAATCAGCAATATCAATTAGAAGAATTAAAAATATATACTATACATACCTCACTATTTCCGACCATGACGTATCATGACTTATCCATACCCAACCATGATCTACAAGTGGCTATGGGTCAAAACCTCGTACCCCTTCCCCATCAACCATCGTTTTCCGTCCATTGTTGGTGATTATCCCCTATTATTTGGTTGATTAATATTGGCCCATAGCCATAGCTGGTATACCCTCCATGATTGTTGCTTGTTATCTCCTATTATCAACCATTGACCATTGTTATTACCATTGTTTACCATTGTTACTACCATTTACCATTGTTATTTACCATTGGTTTGTTCATTTCCATTGCTATCATCTTTGCTATTGCTTGTTATCTCCCATGATCAACCATTGACCATTGCCTTACCATTGTTACTGCCGTTTACCATTGTTATTACCATTGCTACTATCTCCGCTATTGGTTGCTATGTGGCTGTGGGTCAAGCAGTTCACCAACCAACTACTGGGGGAGAATAACCAACCATTTTATAGGGAAAGCAATGTTTAATGACAAGGGAACCAGGGGTACAGGGTTTTGACCCACAGCCATCTCTTGTTATCAAGCTATAACCTAGTAAAAACAGGGTTCGATGCTTTCAGCCTTCGTGTGGCCCAGGCAGCTGGCTTCTCAATGGGTGGTGGATGGCGAGCGGTGGAGCTTGGAGCACTTGCAGCGCTGCAGCTGGGACCGAAACGGTGGGAGAGTCTCACCACAAGGGGGAGCAGGTCCTTGGGAAACCATGGGGATTTTTGTATGGTTAACTACGGTGGGCTATAGGGATTTATAGGGAAAGCAAGGGATTTACAGGGGATTGGAAGGGTTAAGTATGGTTAAGCATGTGGGTGTTTCTCAAAATTGGAATTTCCTTCCAAATCATCCATTGATAATCATGCTTAGTAATAACCCCCAACCATAACCTTTGGGTACCCCCAATTTTGTGAAAGCATCATGTGGCTATCAATAGTGGTTTTGCAATATGGCTTCTAGTGGTTAATAGTAGCTCATCATATGGCTAATCATATGGCTAATGGTGGTTGATAGTGATTAATATTAGTGAAGAGTGGCCAATAGCGAGTGCACTCGGGTGATCAAACAATGGATAATCCACCATTAGTAGATGACTTGCCTATTGGAAATGGTGATTTTCCATTGCCATGTTGGATCACCAAAAAAAAATAGTGGGAAATCGTGTGGTTTCCCCCAAATTTCCAACCTGTTTCCCATTAAAATGGTAACCCCTCCAATTTAATGGGTAACCCGGACAATTAATGCAATTATTGCTGGATAATGGCAACTCCTCAATTAATCAACCTGGGGTTGAGCTTCATCCAGGTTGCTGACAGTTGGTAATATTAACCCCTGGGTGATTAATTGGTTGTTTATCGTCATCCAGGTTACCCCAGGTTTATTCACCAATGAAGCAACCAATTCATCAACCAGAGTTAATATTAAACCAATTAACCAACCAGGAGTTAATCAACCAATTAATCATCCAGGTTACCAACTACTGATTCAACCTGGTAAACGAGTTAGTGTTACTATTATTAGTCCACCTGGGGTTTACCACTGTTAACCACTGGTTAACCATAGCTTCATCCTGGGTAAACCCTAACCAGCTACTGCCGACGGTTGGGTCTCCCAGGCACCACCCTGACGGAGCTTGAAGAGCTCGAGGCCTCGTTGCAGCGG
>VSDK01015421.1:334159-388960 GCA_009767595.1 Symbiodinium kawagutii
AAGCCGGCGGGTGGCCTGCCAACGGTGGTGAGCTGCAGATGTGGCAGCCACCAACGGTTGGATATCTTAGGTGGCTTGTAGATCCCCATGGTTGTAGCCAGCAACTTCCATGGTAGGCTTCCATGTGTTATCGATGTCTTTGTTGTTTGCTTCCAATCTTAGGTTGTAGATTCCCATGGTGATAGTTGCTTCAGATGCCTCTTTTTGGGGGGCGAGGGGGATGGAAAGGTTGTACCATGTGGTTTCTAAGAAAATTAGGTTTAGAATGGAACCTACAACCCACCAAGGTATCGATTTGATGCTTTTCTTTTTGCACAGGATTGGAACATGCCGTGTCACCTCCTCACTCTGGAGGCCACTGCGGGATTCCTGATGTCCATGTTGGAGGAGGCCAATGAGGGATTTTGTCAAAGCCGCACTGTGGAACTTGTGAACTCACCTTGTCCCCTGGTATTTGTAAGGACCGTCATCATCATCATCATCATCATCATCATCATCATCATCATCATCATCATCATCACGATCCACTAGGAAGGTTATTATGTTGCTGATGGTGTATTGATCAAACACCATTTCCGTCCCACGATGCTAGTCGATGTTCATCATCAACCATGATTGCTACCCAAAATGAAAATTAGCGTTCAAACTTTGCGAATTTGAGCAGGCTAGATCCGAGGGTGACCTGTGATCAGGCCTTTCAACATTTACATTTCCTGACAATTGACGAGCACCACTCCTGACCAGCATCAACAAACTATTTTTTGCGCGCTGTTTTTTTAATTGTTAGGTAAATTGGATTGTGATGATGCTGATGATGTTGATGATGCTGATGATTGATAATCGTGGTGGTGATCATGATGATGCTTGATCCCCCACATGGAATATTTGATTTGATCACCTAAGTCTTTTTTGGGGCGGTTAATATGGCGTATGTTCTCACCTTCGCAACATGCGTCGGTCCCATTTTTTGCTAGCAATTGCTAGCCTGCCTGTTATGAAGAACGGCCCTTGCCCACCTACTCCAGTTGAGGTTAACCACCCCTGGTGTAAAGACAACACCGTGTGATAAACAAGCGCTTCACAGGTTCCCAACGTCCAGCATATGCTGACTATACCAGTGCCCACACCAGCCATGGTGTGCTGCCAAGTAAGGCTATCCTTGGCCATGTCTCTGGCCTCAGGGCGAAATCTCGGACACACCGAGCCCCGCGACGTGCCCGGATGGAGACCAAGGCTGCAAGGACCCGGGGAGAAGGGCGATGGTGACTGGGCTGGGTGAATTCATCGCTACAAAGATGCCAGGGGATTGTAACTATGATGTTCTAAGTTGGTATTGAAATGTTTTGCGTGATGATTTTTCGGGAGCTATGATCGGTCCAGGTGCCAGGCAAAGTGTGGTTTGGCTTGGCGGCATGGTGCCAAAAGATGTTCATTTTGGCAACTTCTTTGGAGCGGTCATTTTCCAATGCCAACCATGGACGATCAAAGGGCTACTCTGGTTGTTCCAACTCAGCGGCAAGATCAGTTGGCCTTCCTCAGGTTTTGGATTTTTTGAAGGCCCTTGAGCCTATTCACTTTTCTCATGGCGGTAGGGTAGTGGATTTTGTGGCCGGGCCAGATTTCCACTGGTGCCACTTGTGGATTGCTCAGGATCTGGCTGAAGTTGATGCAGGTGGCGGAGGGAAGAGGAAGCACTTAGAGACAAGCTGGACATGTACTTGGATGCAGAGTTGGCAATCAACCACAACTGGTTGGTGGTTTGAAACATGTTTTATTTTCCCTAGTAATCATTAACAAATGGTTGGTTGACTCATATTTGTCAGGGGGGTTGAAACCACCAGCCAGCTATATAAGGGTTTAGTAAATCCAAGTACGCAAGTTGATTCTTTTTTTTTGTGTTTTTCGGACTGCTGCGTTGTTTGCAGTTAAACTAGCGCGGAATGTGGTAGTACTGGAGCAACATGGGTTATATTGGTATGAAAAAGGACCTTTGAGATTAGTGACAGACAGTCAACCGGACTGATTTTGATCGTAGCATCGAATAATCAAAATAGAATATAGTGCTCTCAAGTGGATAGGATGCAACCTTGGATAGCGATAATGAGAACTACCAGCAACAATGTGATCTATTTATCATGATCAAACATCCTAAGTATATACAGGATATATGATTAGTGAGCCAGCTGTTGGACAAAAGGAAACAATAGATGAAAATTACAAGGCAACACTTGTTGAATACAACGTTAAGTGACGACAAATGATGGTAGTCAGTAGCATGATCTGATATCACAACAAAAGCACGGGCTTATTGTTATTGTCGTGAAATAGTAGCAGTAGTAGTCGTAGTACTGGATGCGGCCATCAACCGTATGTTTGGGTGTTGGTACCTACTGTCAGGTGGTTTCAGGCAATCATTCCGTTTTGACCCTTGGGCGTGGGCCAGGATGTCGGGTAAAACGGTTCAGTGCCCACTGCCAACAAGCAAGCGTTTCCATATATTTGGCGGGGGCTGCAAAGCCGTGGAATTTGAAGGCTGTTCATGATTTTTTGACACGCCTGTCTGTATGTTGGCTCAGTTGGCTCATGCCTCAGTTTGGTCAACCTGGACCCGTCGCCAAAGCCTCCAAAGCCTTCCCCCGCGCATTTCTAGGTCCCAAACTCTACCCCTGCATTCAGCTACTCAAGCAACATGAAAAGTTGTCAATATTCCCCCCGCAACTAATGGAACCATATTGGAACCTCCGGGTATCTCATGGCCCTTTGCTTTCTAATTGTGCGTATGTTTGATGTTCTTGAATGAAAACGTAACAAAGATCATAGTTCATAGTCATTATAATTGACCATTAACTATAGTGACACTCAGAATACTCATAATTATATAATACTAATAGATTAATTGATATCTATTGACCGGACCTCTTGTGCCCACTGTTTCCGCAACCTGACTGGTAGGTACGCGAACTCATTTGGAGACACCTTGCAAGACCAAGCGTCCGCGTCCAGTGAGTGCAGTCGAGTCCCCTACGAAGGATTCGTTTGGGCAGCCATGATGGTTAGCGTCGCGGACTCAGCTGGTGATTCTCGAAGATTGGCCAGTTGAAAGTGGGGACTTTTGATGACCACCATTGACCACCTCATGGGTGGAAAGGTAGACCATGAACAGATTGATTTTTTACGACAATAAAAAAGGTGACAGGCACTGGCCAATCCTCAAACGTCATCGGCAGCGGAACGTGGCTTTCAACATGTAATCGCATGTATGTGAAAGCTGCTGCGGGGTACAAGGTGCCAGTGTAGAGGCACTGGGGGAAAGCCATCTTGGAGCCGGTGATGTGGGTTTTCGGAGGTGGAACAGTTGCGGATCGGGAAGTTTTGGAAGATTTTCTTTGTGTGCAAACCCATGGTTCATAATTGATCAGGGAGAATTCTGATCAATTGTTGGTTGAAAAGTGAATGGTCAACTGTTGGCAGGCCAAGGAATATCATTTCAAAATTTGTGCTGTTGAGTAGGCAAGCCATCATTTGGTCCGGTGCTGTTTCGCATTCACAAGGTCTTTGAATCTTGGTGAGTGTTACATGTATTTTTACATTGATTCACATGAGCACTTGCAGTCCAGCAAGTCATGATTGTTCCAAATTGGCCTCAGACCATCAATTCTGACAATCGTGTTTTGCCAAAACCCTCCTTAACAAAAAAGACAGTAAAAAGGTCTTGCATATGTTTGGAGGACGCTTGCTCCAGGATGCTTAATTCGACCTCCGATATCTTTTGCATGAGCACTCCAGCAACCCGACTGTCCGGGAGTTGCGACATCCCTGAAGGTCATGCTGTCGTCGGTGCAGGCTTCTCATGTGCAGGCAAGGTTGTCCTCAGGCAATTGGTGCCCATGTCCATTCCCTGAAACGAGTTGCGAATTGGTTGTGACACCCTGCGTATGGATGCATATTGGAGTCTTTCATAGTGAAGGTCAACAGCTAAGCTGAATTCACAGACAAAAAGGCAACAGAGCGCGAAAAGTTGAGCAGGACAGCAGCAGCGAGTAAGTTGAGAATAATGGAAGTTTGTGGTGGGGGGCCAGCCATGGTGATTGCTCTATACATGGGAATGTTTGTGACCGTGTCACTTTGTACAAGGAGGAGAGCATCCAACAATCAACCACGGCGGAGCGTTGCCACCAAAAGTCAGTAGGTTTTATGTAGACTTGATTCAAAAATAATTGTTCCGTATGAATCGATCCTAGGTGGTCATTCTTACTAGGGGGGCTTACAATCGCAGGACTATTGTTGGAATTTCCATGAGGGTAGCTGGTGGTTTCGGGTTGGTTGCTATGTTCGTGGTGCCAACTTTGGCTGAAGCACCACTCTACACCAGTGAGGTCTTTGAACTGCGGCATTCTGCCCAAATCAGCTGAAGGGGAAGCAGTCTCCCAGCGTGACTGGCCACCCATGGAACCAAAGTTAGCATAAAGTTATATAGCCTAAAGTTCCAATAATCCGCCATAGTCACAGCAGGCCTGAAGGCAGAGAGAGACAGAGACAGATATCTCATCTACTCACCACTTGTCACGTCTTTTTGAGTTTATTGGCATCCCTTTCTTCCTGTTTCTTAACTAGCTACTAGCGACGAGATACAAGGAGCTACTAGCCAGTGACTGCCCCATTGACTCCATTGACTTTTTTCCTCACTGCTTTGTCAATAATTCTCCGCCAATCATTGGATCCTTTGCTACGGGCCGCCACGGGGGCTCCTCGCCCCAGCCATTGCCATGTCGTCACTTGTTGTCATCGATGTGGAGCACCCAACTCTTCCCGCAGTGAAGCAGGAGGCTGATGCTGTGCTGAGGATCCTCCCAACGCCGTGGCTTAGTTCACCCTTGGGTACTCTTGGCCCCTTGGCCATTGGGTTGCCCCACCTATAGGACCTTATAGGCCTCCAACAATCTATGGCAGTGCGAGATGATCATGGATGATCATCTCACATACCTACTAGTGCTTGCCAGTGGTCGTTTGTACAGCAGAAGCAGTAGATGGCGGCTGGTTTCCATTCAGAACGGGTGCTCAGGGGGATGTGATTTTTCAAGTGCAAAGGCCTAAAAACACTGTATTTTACAGGGGTTTATGCTTCTCATGGCCCTGAACACACAGTGAAATGCATATTTTTGGTAAAAAAACATCTCTTTGAAACTTCACAATATGTATGTTATTCTCAGGTCGTGTCTGAGATGCAGGATGCTTGTGGGCATATACCTTGGCCTTTGTGCTTTGATTCTTTAGTTGACAAGAAAATTATAAGCAAAACAGATTTAGAATTGAAAGGGAAAATTGTAGTAGTGGACCTACACCATGATACTTGCAACACAGGAACTGCAGCACAAGAATTGCAAGAAATGTTTAATTTAAAAAATCCAAGCAAAGCAATCTTACAATTGAAATCGAAATTTGTAGCACATTAATCACAGTACAGGAACTGCACCACGATATTTGCATTGCAATCAATATTTGTAGCACGAGAACTGCACCACAGTATTTGCACCGCAGTCATTGGAGCACAGGAACTGCAAAACAAGAATTGCAGACAACAGAAACAGCAAAGCAATCTTCGGCAAAGAAATTTTTCAAGTAAGGAGGAGCAGCAACACAGCAACACTTACTAAGGGGAGGGGGGGGGAGGGGGGGGGGGCTGGCAACTCTTTGGGTGGGAGGGGGTAGTAAGTGTTGCTGTGTTGCTGCTCCTCCTTACTTGAAATTTTTTTTTGCCGAAGATTGCTTTGCTCTTTCTGTTGTGTGCAATTCTTGTTTTGCAGTTCCTATGCTCCAATGACTGTGGCGCAGATTCTGCGCACTTGTTTTTCTGCTTCAATTGTAAGATTGGTTTACTTACAAAATTTCTTGTAAGCCCACATTTTCTTCTTAGTTGCTGTGCTGCAGCACATTAACTGCAGCTACTGTGTGGCAGTTCTTGTGCTGCAATTGTTGTGCTGCAGTTTTTCCATTTCAGTTGTAAGAGTGCTGTGCTCACAGTCTTTCTTGCAAGCCAAAGTTTTTTTGCAGTTTTTGTTCTGCAGTTCCTGTGCTGCAGTGGCAGTTACTGTGCTGCAGTTTTTTTCAATTGTAAGTTTGCCTTGCCTACATTTTTTTTTGACCAAACAAATCTTGCAGTTCCTGTGCTGCATTTAATGTGCTGCAGGTACTGCGGTGCAGTTCCTGTGCTGCAATGATTGTGCTGCAGAATTCTGTTTCAGTTGGAGAATTACTTTGCCTACATTCATTCTTGCAACCTAAAGATTTCTTGCAGTTCCTGTACTGCAATTGTTGTGCTGCATTTTTCCTGTTTTAGTTGTAAGATTGATTTGCCTACAGTCTTTCTTGTAAACTAAAGATTTCTTACAGTTCACTTGCTGCAGTTCTTGTGCTGCAGTTACTGCGTCAATGGTACTATGGTGCAGGTACTGTGCTAGAATTTTGTTCTTAGTTGCACGATTGCTTTGCTTACATGCCACATTTCCAATACAGTTTGACAGTTATATAAATTGTATTTGTATGTATGTTCATGACTACACACTCACACACACATCTTTATATTTCCTTGCTAAGTACATCATTTTATGTTTCCCACGGATGTTTTTTCATCAAAAATATGCGTTTTACTGTGTGTTTAGGGGCATGACAAGCATAAAACACTGTAAATTACAGTGTTTTTAGGCCTTTGGAATTGAAAATTTACATCCCCCTCAACACCCGGTCTCTTTCCATTTCGATTGTTTCAGCCTTACCCTCCAAACATTTCCCTGGCTGGTGGCGCCATGGGCCATGGGCGTCTATGGGCCCCATCTCCAAGAAATAGCTTGGCTTCCCCAGGTTGTTAGATTACCAGGTTGGGCATGCTGGCATCATGGATTGAATGTGCCCCAGCCTCATATTTTTTGAGGCCAGGGGTGTCCAAGATCAGCGGAGCCAGTACCACAGAGTGATGGTGGGATACCCCGGTGAATATGCTGATTTCTGTACAATACCGGTGAGCCAATGGTTTTTGGTTAACAAAGCTTCGATAATGGTGAGTTGTTTATTCTTGGTTCAAGCTTTATTGCTTTTGCCTGTCGTTCACTCTCTGAGATGTTCTGATGAGTCTAGTTCTGGGCAAGCTTCATGCTGACAAATGCTAAGCATCAGTGGCAGCATAACTGACAAATCTGCGGCATGGAGCCATTGAGCTCATACTATTCACTTGCGGTCGTTCAGGCTGGGTTCAACCAGCTGAATGGTTTGATAACCAGCTTCCCAACCACTCAGTTGGGTAAACCACGAGTTTCAATGACCAGCTTTCATCCACCCTGCCCGTTTGCCCAACTTCTGGTGGTTGAACGGTTGAACCATCAACCGTCCTGCGAAGGTGGACCACCTGGCACAAGGCGCGCTGATGCCCAAAACGCGCAGTGCTGCACCGCATCCCTGGGAGCCGAGTTTGGGGCTGCACCCATGCAGACAAGCCGAGTTTTCACTATTCATGGTTTTATTCAGAAATGTTTATACATGAGTAGGATAATTAAAACATTATAAGTTTTAAAACAAATTTATGCACATTATCCAAATGTTAATTAAAATTCGTCATTTTTAGATAATGTGCATACATGTGCAATGATTGGCAATTGAATGTGCGCACATCGGCAGATGCACGTGTGTTTAAATGAATGCATCGTTTGCCCGGTCGCGCGATTAGGATCGATTCGCTATTTATTGTCTCAGTTCAATTTCAGATCTACATTGTCCACATGACATTTGGACATCCGACTTTGTGACCATCCTGTCAGATTCTCCACATGTGTCACATATAGGTCACCTGGGGCCACTTCTTGTGACATCTGACTTGGTGACCATCCTGGGACCATCCTTCACTCCTCACATCGCTCGCTATCCCTGTGACCCTCGCTGCAGGTGCATCGCCGAAAACACCACGGCCCCCGCGCGGGCAAAAGCGGCGCAAGACGTCTTGCGAGGCCAAGCAGAAAGGCGTTCAGGGCAAGAGCAGCTCAGTCCCAACAGCTGGCGGCGGATTCCTCCAGGTTCGCCATGGAGTTGAAGTGTTTGAATATTGTGATTTAGTTTAACTTCTAATCTTCTAATAGTTTTTTATTTAGTTTAACAATTTGAAAAAAGTCTAAATATGTGTTTAAGACATTTAAATTAGTTGACCCAAGTCTTTAGCATCGAAATCTCACCAAAACGCATGGCTGCTTCAGTTCTTGAGCAGAGACTCCAAGCAGTGGGGTTGGGTTGGTGGGGATTCTGTTGGCGAGTCTCCAAATCATGTATGCATCCCCCGAAAGCACCAGGATTGTCATAGCCATATCGGTGGAGGGAAGAGAAGCTGTTGCTGGGGCATGCATTTCATGAATGGAAAAACGCAAATTTGCATGAGGGAAGCGATGACTTTCAATGAATAGCAACATTATATCCTGATGGATTCATCCATGAATGGCGTTACTTATTAGTCACCCAATAATAACTATGAGAAATCGGAAAACCACCAGTGACTTGGCTACCAGCTGAAAAAGCTGGAGCAGCTAACAATTTGGACTTGCTGCCCCTGTGCAGGGTCCTTGCTGCCTGTGCGAATCACAATGCTGGCTTTTGAAGTCCTACCAGAACCACCTTCCTCTCCGCCAAAATTCAGGTGTTTATACACTGTGACCAAGTCAATGACAGAAGATGCATATTCGTTCAGCCACCAATAGTGGCAAACCTTCACCATCTATCTTCTGTGGGCGGCTTGCAGCAACCAAGCCTCTAAGGATCTGGAAGCAAAGTGCGTCCCAAATCGAAGGCTAAAGCCAAGGTCAAAGCCAAGGCCAAGGCAAAGGCCAAGGCAAAAGCGAAAACAAAAGCGAAGGCGAAAGCGAAGGCATCAGTGGGTACTGGACTTGGCTGCCACTTCGAGTGTGACTAGGGGCAACAAAATTGCGTTTTTGATGTGTGTAGCATATTCCGGACTGAATCATCCAATGCTGCAGTGCAAGCAAGTCTGCGCAGCTAGCTTGAATTTGCAACCGTTTTTGTGGATGCTGAACCCATTTCACAGCGTAGAGGAACCACAAGTCAAGGCCACTACCATTTGTCCCCAAAGGTCCTTTTTCTTTTTGCCCAACTGCAGCATTTTTTTTAAATTGCTGCAACATTTTCTTCAACCAACAGTCATCCATGTGTAGCAATTTTGCGACCAATGTTGCGTGGCTGTCGATGCCTGTGTCGCAAAACAAAACATGTACTGCATGATGTCACATATCTATAATCTATGGCTACATTTAATCACACAGGCCAATAAAGTGCAGTAGACTATATTTTGTGCCCCCTCAATCTGAGGGTCTTGGACTGGTGGCGCTGGAGAGAGACAGAAAGAGAACCGCATAGGCAAAATTAGTTTACCAGCTACAATCATGACCATCCAATCATCACTTTTTTATGTACAATTAGTTGATGTTTATCAATATAGGTTGAAAAATCATTGCGTACACCTGCAGGCTATTGAGTATCGGTTGATACTAGCAATGGCCTTTGAGTTGATAACCCATACTTAAGAACCTAGGACCTGTAGATAAGTAAAACTTATTAATCATCACGAGGTTAACCTTTAGTAGGCTGCAAATCATTTACTATACTTTAGGGTACAGTATTAGTCACCAGGTATACGGCACCAAAGGCTATTGATCATCATGATTCATGATAGTATGAATTCATCAAAAACAAATCCCTTTTCGAACATATAACTTCTTAAACCCCATTAAATCACTAGGTGTTCTTTGACTAATGGGCTTTAATTCATTTCTAGTACATGATACTGTATAATGTTGGTTTCTGATTAGTGTAACCCCCCTAGTCAGTAATGAAAATAGGCATGAAACCAACAGGTAGATACTAATCAGAAACCAACATTAAATGTCTCAAACATTCTTCGCCAGCGACTAACTAATGGGGTTTAATTCATTTCTAGTATATGATATAACTTAAACCCATCATCACACGGATGAACGGCCTGTCAACCACCGGTCGCTTCACTCAGTCGCTCAGCCACTGCCAGGCACCTCCCGGTGCGCGCCGAAGCTTTGGCGCGCACCGGATCATGGCGGCGCCGAAGCGCCGCAAGGGCGCAGCGGTGCCGGTGGTGCAGGACCGGTGGGACGATGAGCTGCGCCAGTGTACGTTCAGCAAATGGTAGTTAATGATAATGATAATTAGATGTAACGAACAGTTAATGATGAATGAAAAACTCCGATATGAAAATGATAATCTATAGTTAATGACAATCTATAGTCAATGATCTATATAACTAAGCAGTTCATGATGAAGGAACATGACAATCTATAGTCTCAGTGAATGAGTGCTATGATGAATGATGAATGCATAAAAGAGTCCTTAAGTCCTCAAAAAGCAGGACAACTATAGTGGCAATGGCTCAAACAATAGGTACTTAAGATCACAAATGATAATGCCCAATGATAGTTGAGTACTGGAGATAAAAACTGTTGGCAGATGTTAGCAATGATATTTGATAGATAATAGTTGATATTGGCAAGTAGTTGATCATGGTTCATAAACATTCTTTCTTGCACCATCATATCTATAGTTAATAGTTGATAGTACTTGATGATGAGGATGATGATGAGGATGATGATGATGATGATGATGATGATGATGATGATGATGATGATGATAGTTGATGATAGTTGATGATAGTTGATGATACGACTAAATGCTGATAGTGATTGATCAATTACATGATGCTACTAGGGTCTTGTCAACAATAAATGAGATCGACTAAAAGCTTGAGGGTTAGCCGTTTGAAGTGCTTTACAATGATTTTGACAACAACAATGGTAATGGAGCATGATTCGCATCGTTTCGAGTCGAAAGTTGAAAAGTGTTAGGGACGGTTCATGGTGACCGATTCAGGATAAATACTGGGCCTGTGAATGAGGCTAGTGATTTTTTGAAACCCAAAACTAAGCAACTACATCTGAAGGCAATAGTTGGTTACCACCTCATCCCACTTAGGAAGTAGGTTGGTATAACCCTGCATGGTTTTAGTTGGGGAGAAGCCTGGCTAACCCAGTTCTAAACCCAGGGTTTTGACCTCGTGATGAGCTATGAAGTGGGAAGGGTGGCCCATAAGGTATCCCAATGATGTGGGCAGGTTGGGATTGCGTATTGATCATGATTGGCCATCATTGACCACTACCGGCATTGATCGTTATTTTTTTGAATTTCACCATCATCAGGAGTTGGTATATTTGATTTTCACCATTATCAATCATCAATCATAGTTGCAGTATCCATCAAGAGTTGGAATCTATTCTATCTCAACCGATGTGTCGCCTGGATGACCCTTTTCATTGTTGCAGGATTGGGATGGCAGCTCTGAGAATGCATCTCCAAATCCCTCGGATGTTGAAGCTTGGCAATGTGGCGACCAAGTCGTAGGAACCCATCATGGGGCCAGTGGCTTGCCACTGAAGATTTGTTCATTCATGCGGTGTCACTGTTGTACCCTACTGCCATGGATTGTTTTGAGACATCAAAATAGAGTGGCCTTGTCATTGCAATCTGACCAGTAGGTCGTCCGAGGGCAATCTCTTTTGGTTCTGTGGTCGTTTCTATGATCGCTTCCTCCAGTTTGATGATTTGGTGAGTGCGAACCTTTGGCAAGCCCTCACACATGTGTTCAAGATTGTTCAAGTCAAGTATGCTGGCTGTTTGAGTTTCTTTAGGCTTCAGTTCTCCAACAGAGCGTGCCGTGTCAGCGTTACCGTGGACATGTGCAGATCTTCCGTTGCATGCGATTATATCAGGCAGTTTGAACCAGACTCGCCCAAGATGTTGGTGATTTTGTTTTCATTTGCTAGTCTGGTCAAACTGCCTGATATAATCGCATGATAAGATACCAGTTCCACAGCAACCGCCTAAGGAAAAGCTGCTGGGAGGCCCCTCGCAGATTTCTCAAAACTTATCCTCTTGGATCGCTGGGCAGCTGAACTTGGAGCCCTCCTGTGTGGCGGGCGCGGTTCGGCTGTTCCAAGAGGGAAGCACTTTGCCCTTCATCGCCAGGCTGGGACGAATCAGTGGCCGACGTGTAGAGAGGCATGAGTTCCAAGTTTGGTAGCAACGATTCATCGTCAAAGGCTGTTTTTATGAGGCCACAGGATGGGTTGGGTGATAAGTTCACGAGTGTCACAGAACATGCCACTGGCAGCACAAGGAGAACATTCAGCCTCTAGAACTGGCAGCTGGCAGCTAGGTATCGCAAGGAGAAGACGGGCTCCATGAATGAAGAGGATCTACGCCGCGTTGAACGAGAGATCGCGCGGGCAACAGATTTGGAAAAGAGGCCCGTGGGATGAGGCACAAGTCAGTCCCCGATTTGTTCTTGTGACTTTTCTTTCTGGGGCTTCATGGCGGATGACATTGGGTACTGTTTTTTCTTAAAACTGTTTTCAATTCTGATGTGATATGCCCGTGCATGTGATTCTTGTCAGACTTGTTTAAATTTTGACCCACTTATGCATGGAGACTCCTGTTCTTGAGGGTGAATTCCACAGCACACCTTTTGAATTTGACAACGCCAACTGGGGATGATTTCCTATGGGCTACCCCTAAGGAAGTGATCTCTCAAGGAAATTCAAGGAATAGAATGGAATAGATATTAGACAAGGTATTGTTTTTGGTGGGGGAGGCAGTTAAATTATGTTAAATTCCAGCTTGACAAATGTGCTGATAAGTTCACATTTGAAGGTACGCCGCGGCACACCCAACTTATCAGTGTTGACCAGCTATTAGGCCATTCTCAACAATCATTGACTGCTACAGTTCAGGTCGATTTTTTTCCAATGATTGATCAGTATTGGCCAGGATTCCACATTAATTAATCTTATTGTCAAAAATCGTTCAGCAATGTTGGGCATGATGAAGAGCCAACAGTAATTGGGTGCAGTGATTTTTGTCAATTCAACCTTGATCAAGCAAATACTTTCCACTTTTGAACTTGATATTTGGCCATTGTCGATCACTGGCGTGGTTAGATAGATATGGACCTCCCATCATTAATTATCAAGAATTGACCGCTCTTAACCATGGCGGAACCGTTCTCAAATACCATTGGCAACCATGCTTGTTATCTACCATATCATCAAGCATCATTACCCCCCAATAACCATCAGTAACCATCATTCACATCATTTACATCATTTACTCCATCATTCACCACTTTCAAACCTCATTCACGGGGCATTTGGAACTAAAAATCATCGCCCATCATCAACCACCATTGGCCTTTCTTCACCATGTTTCACCCCATCATTCACTACTTTGAACATAATTCACCCCATTATTATCCATTGTTAACCCTCCTTAATCCTAATGGACCATTCGTAATCCATCATTTGATCAAGTTTTCCTGACCGCTCAGACGCGGCCGCGTGGCTATGGCACTGAACCGCGGCAGACATTTGACGCCCACGGTGCTGGATGCGTTGTTGCCGCTTGGCGGGAGAGTGGTCAGCTGAATCAGCTGCTGTTTTTTGTCAATGAAGATCAGTGGTTCATGATGCTAGTTGGATCGAGATAAAGGACAATGTTGCGATTTATGGTTTATCAACGGTGAAGTCGAAGTGATACGATTAATGATGGTTAAGTGATATATGATCAACTACAATGTTTAATTGATGGTTAAGGGTTACTATTGATTAATGGTTCATTGATGCCAAAGTGGTGAATGAATGATGAATGATTGCAAATAGTGCCTCCTGCAGGAGGGTCGGGGGGGTTGAATCAGTGCTTGATGCACGTTGATCCAGGTGCTGGTTGATTCCCAGCAATCAGGTACCTCCCGTTGGGGTACAGATGTATGCGAACAAAAATGCACTTAATTAAAGACGATTGAGGCATCTCATGGTCAGTTAATGGCTCATTATGGTAGTACTTCATCCGTTTTGTAGTTTGATTGGCTCTTGTGAGGTCCTTTGCTCTCGCATTATCATGGGGCCATTTGCATCATTGTTAGACTTGACTCACTGCACTTGATCAAGAAAGTCAGAGACTTCAAAATTTCCCAGAGCCAACATCAACTCGAACAACTCCGAACGTCCAAAACGCATTCTCTATGTTGCCATGTGGTATGAACCTTTGGGTGGTTCCATGTGGCTGCGGATCAAAACTCTGTACCCAAGGTGAACCATAAATAACCGTTGCATTCCAGCCAGCATCGTTGCTTGTTAGTCACTATCCCCATACTTAACCATTGCTAATCATTATATACTATCCACTTTTGTGAGTTACTAGCCATGATTAGCCATGATGAACCCTTGGGGAATGCACCATTATTGATGGTTAATTAGTAGTGGTCCCAGGCAAGCTGAGAGCATGGAGGAGTTGGAAGAGCTGTGGGCTCCCTACAAGGCCAAGCGGCAGACGCGCGCGCAGATGGCGAAGGCCAAGGGACTGGAGCCTTTGGACGCTCGGCTGCACTGCTGGAACTTGGATGCCCACCAGCTGATGAGCTGGTCGCTGACCATGCTTAGTGGGGTGATATGGCTATGGGCCAATACTAACCAACCAGCCAATGGAGGATTTACCGACAATAATAAGGGAAAACAAAGGTTAATGATGGGGGAACCAGGGGTACAGGGTTTTGACCTACAGCTATATATTGGTACCTTCTACCAGTTGTAGAGCAATATGATAACCTATAATTGGTAGTTGGTAACGATATAACCAGTCATAAAGGGGTTATAACTTATAAGCAGTAATAAACCAGTTCCCAACTACTACCAGTTTTTTTGAGAACTGTGGCAACCAGTCATGAAGGGGTTATACATGGTACTCGGGGCTATGACATGTTGTGTAGGGTTACTTTCTATGGTTGTAGTGGGGGTTGTCAGGGAGCCTACCTGATAGTAACTGGTTATTCGCCATGGTTATAGGGGTTGTTGCATTTATAACCTCCCGTAGGGTTTTGATGAACCTTGCCTACTACTGTACCTTAGAAGGATTGTAACTGATTATATCCCAGCCTCAGCTGTGCCTCCAAGTGCGGATTGGCTGGGTACTTACAAGTTGGGTAAAGACCAGCTATGGCATCATGGCACATACAACATGGTTGAGTTGCTTATCAACCAACTCATACCCTGTGGAGATCTGTGGAGCACCATTCTGTAGGTATTCCAACAGCTATTCCAATAGCTATTCCAACAGCGCACATTATTCATGAAATTTGCTGAGTATAAATTGTTGGTTGGATATAGCAGCACTAGTAGCCACTAACAACTGGTAGGTCAATCACTGAATCAAGCAGCTATAAGCAGCTGGAGGCTCGCCACCCATTGTCTTGCTGAATTACACCTGCACGAACAGCTGGTTCAGCACGGCCAACGAATAAGAACAAATATGTTACACAATAAGCATGAATCAAAGCCCACAAAATACACGCCTAATACTGTAAGCTTTTTTTACGCCATGCCAAACCTTTGCGAAGGAATATTTATACAATGCCGTGCCCCTCCTCCAGCTTCCAAGCTGCCTGCTGCAACATTCACCCTTGAGCACTTGGTCATGACATGCAGCGCATTCTGCACACACATTTTGGTAGCACTGAGAGCTGACTGAGGGGCTAAAACTAGTTCCTGTTTGGTGGTATGTTTTCATTAATTCCCAGTTTAATTTGAAACATGGCTTGATTCCCACTTCAGTTCGAACCATTGCTTGGGCTCCACGGTTTTCAAGAGGTTGATACGACGGAGGGAAATGTCTTATCACTTCTATAGCCATGTGATGATCAGCCATTGACGGCAGAAGCCTCGCAATCCCGGCGCTCCAGGCAGCATTTCTGGAAGCGTCGGCCAAAGGTCACTGGATGGGCGGGCCACAATGTTTCGACTGTTTGGTGCTCGAGGGGAAGCTAAGGAGCCAGGGTATCCATATGGTAACCTTTTAAAGGGGAAACGAAGGAGCTACAAGGAGTGGTGTAACTTGTAACCAATGGTTGGTTGAATGATTACTGACGTGCATGTTGGCAAACCATGTTTTGCGCCTTCAAATCATCCTACCAGGTATTATCAGGTGCAAGGAAAACCATAATATGAATGGCGGCATAAGTTCCAGCCTGAAAAGTCAAGTGTCAGAGTTCTCGCATTGCTCTAGCAACATAGAGTTTATCGATGAAATGCTGTCTAGCGACCGCTTGTTGGAGGACAGCACCCCGAGGAACTGACTACCGCCATGATCCAAAATGGTTGGGATACCTCCTATTAACTTAACCTATTAACCATTTGCCTCACCATACCTTTGGCACCACCACTCGCAATCACTCATTCGCATCGCGTCGCCCACAGTCACGGCAGTCCTCCCCTGCACTATGCAAGCAATTCATGTTTGGAAGGGGGGTGGCTGCCGAAATTGCCATGAACACCGCATTTCTATGAACCGTCTCATATATCCAAGCCTATTTTTAAGTATGAAAACGAAGATGTTTCCCGGTGGAATTCTCCAGCATTGCAACCCTATACTCATGTATACTGTATACTCTATGATACACTCATGCCATCTTCAGCTCCACGAAGGATTTCTTGCAGCGAAAGTCTCCCGCCAAGCGCTTGCAACCTGCCACCCGCCAGGCGAACTCGTTGAGGCACCAGCGGCACAAGCGGCCTCAGCTCCTGTGGTCGTGGACCTCGATGCCGACGCCGCGGACGACGCGGCGGCTGCGCCGTTGCAGAGCCTGGCGGCCGCGGGGGAGTTGCCTCCGACGGAAGCTGCAGCGCAGTTCCTGGGGAAAGACGTGGCTTGGAAGGAAAGGACGGGGCGATGGTTAATGTAACATAGTGAAGCATGGTGAAGCCTTGCGTGTGCATACCTATAGTGAGACGGTTCATGACAGTTTTCCACATGGTGAATGATCATTGATGGTGGTCATTAGCTTTGTAGATTGTCATGGTGAAAGACGACTGATGGTTGAGAATGGCTGATGATGTTTGATGGTTCTTAATAATTATCCAGTATGATGGTCAATGATGGCAAGATCAGCAGCGATTTGGCCTTCTTTTCGCTCCCTGGGATCAAGGGCGTTTGCGGATGGTTGATGTGCCACGCTGATCCAATCCCAAGCCGTTCTCCTCGAAGGTTTGGTCACCAAAGATGGGGACCTGTGAATTGGAAACCCGTCGAAACGAGCAATTTTCGGCCACGCATCATTCTCAACTGGACATTTCTGCGTTTTCGCGTCGCAAATAGGTGAAGAGATTGAAAGATTCATCAGCTGTGGCGGCCTTTCAGGTTCCAGATGTGGCGGCAGCCCTGGCTGCTGCACGAGACATCCTGGCCCCTGGGCTCTCGGATAGAGCAGGGTCCAAAGCTTCCACCAGGGGCTTGGCATGGTGAAACAATGGTAGTTAAATTGGATCATTAGCATGGCATATCCATGCTGTACAGCATGAAAACACACTCCTATTTATTTGTTTTTTCGATATATATGCAATTTTTGGTGGTTGATTAGGCTAGACTGTGTTGATAATTTTTGGATATTTTTGGATCAATGTAATAGTGGTTAAACCATAGGTATACATTGCTTACCATCCTCTACATGGGATCTCCATGGATTTGGATCAACCATGGTGGTTGGGGATGGTCAACTGAAAGATACTCACCATGTTCATCGCCATGGTATGATTCGTCAGCTCCGTTGTTAAACTCACGAGGCTGAACAGCTGGCACACCGACCGGACCTGCGGCAAGTGGCGCCTTGGCTTTAGAAAACTAACGAGTTTTGCCAACTTTTACTTTGAGTGTTTTTTGAGGTGCTTAATATATAGTGGTACCTGCAGCTCATATGTTGGTTAATAAGCCATTTAACTATGCTTACGTAATATCAACCTTAAATAGTAGTTATAAACCAATTATATGACTTAGCTATGTAGGGGGTACCGCCCTGAAACTATGTTTTTTTTTTTGTTGGACCTAGATCAACTGTTGGGATTTGTAGTGTTTCTTGTTTGTTTTTACTTTTCCATGAAAAGTACTTACCCATACCAACAAAATGCTGGGGTTACTTAGTACTTTTATCAATATACGGCGTTCGTGTAAACATTCCTACGACCGGTTTACTAGCACATAGCGGCTTTACTTTGAAGTGTATGAAGTGGTACCCAATCATGAATGGTTGATGTGGTAGAATGCACATGGTACTAGCCGTGGTCCCAGTTTGGTGGGTCAATGTGCTGGCAGACTTTGAATTCAAGTTGTAAACTTCCGGCATTGTGCCCCAGGTCGGCGCAGATCAACACATGGCTGCAGCAATCATGGAATGGTTCCTTTGATGTTGTTTGACTGGGCCACCTGCTTGTTAGCCATTAGTATCCATTAGTTAACAATGAAGATCACAGGGTCAAGGAGATTGCACCCACCAGGCCCGCGACATGCTGGCGAAGCGAGTGAAACTCACATCTCGACGCCGCAGTGGGGGCAATGATGCGGAGGAGCAGCGCTTCAAGAACTACTGGGAGCCTTGGTTAATCAATGGTTAATGGCTGATTAATGTGTGCTTTCTAGCTGATCAATGGCCGGCTAGTGATTGGCTAATGCTTGACAACAGTTTTGCTGTGGATTTTGCAGAAGGTTTCCTCAAAAGGTCGTATCCCTGTCATTGTCATCAAACGCCAAGCTTGCAACACTATCATTAATCCAATAGTTTTCTTTCCATTACTCATTCAAATTCATGCAATTTCAGTTGTGGTATCCATGATAATTTCATGTTCCTTGTTGCTGTCACCATCATCACAAGTACCAACCCATGATTTTTGCACCAAAACATTGTTCTTGAGCGTAGTTTATACGATGACTTAATTATCACGGAACGAACAACAAATCATTGATTAGGTAGGTATCATTTTCCCCTTGTTCCCCATCACCACTCATGGAAGAAACAGCAAACGATGACCAAAGGAATCAGTCTCAGAGATGTGTAAGCGCATGAAGTCGTTGATTACAAGATTGCAACTATCCACCCTTGACAGGCAGAGACTGGACGCGTCCAAGGATCAGCCAACCTTCGAGAAGTTTCGTCGTGGTTAGCCATTGCTTAGTCCCAGATGCTCCAGGATGCTGCCATATTTACTTACATTTATTTAGAAAACAGCTTAGAAAATGACCCAAAGTTCCTTTTTGTAAAACCATACCTGAAGTGTTTGAGAAATAAGTTCAAGCTGCTCAAGCATGCTTCTGTGCCAAAACCCATGCCGGCCCAAGGACTTCGATGCCCCCATGCAGCAGGTGAAGCCGCACCAGCTCCTGGGACACGTGGTGGACATGGCACGTAGAGATGGATGGTCCACTGGCTGTTGTTGGTTTAGCGGAGTTAGTGTGCCCATATAACCCTTGAAAGGGCCTTTAAGGGGTGGCGATTTGGAGCTACCAGGAGTCTCATACTGGATCCCGTCGCTTGCATGGAGCTACCAGGAGGGTTCCTTCACCAGATGCTAGTTGAGAAAGATAACTATCAATGGTTAATGGTACTAGACCAAGCCATTTTCTGGAAGTCAGCCAAGTCCAAATGGATGGCAGAAAAAATGTATTCCACTTTGGGCAATATAGTTTCTAGTTTGGGATGCCTTAGTTGAAATGATGTAAAAACCGATGAACAGCCTACCAATTCTGCATAATTCTGCAGGTGAAATTAGAAAGGCCGAGGGGAGTTGCACATACAGGGGGTGCTTCCCAGGGTTCTGGTTCTTCATAGTCTATGTTTGGAAAGGCGACACGGGTCTGAAGACTCATATTGCATTACTATGTTGCAAACGATTTGTTACCGCATTGTACATCAGATCAAACTGCAGTCTCAGGCTCTCTGGGATTCCAGCAATCCCATGATTGCTTTTTTTTGGAAATTATCCAAGAGGGACGGTCGACGTTCATCATAATTTGCTGATGAGCCTTGACAGTTGAAACCCAAAGCTGCTCACCTTGTTCCGAAATCCTCGCAGGACTCCAACCCATCCACAGCGGTGAGCCCTGAGGTTCTTGGCAATGCAGAGAGGCGAAGCTGCCAAGTGCTTGAGTATCGCCTTCCTCGTTTCGGCCGTAGCTTGGGCATGCAGGTCGTTGCACCATGTTGCACCCAGAAATCATGGGAGGTTTCGACTCACCGAGGCTTGTCGGTGACGGTGATGCGTTAGCGGGGAAGCGGTACAGTATATACCAGCGGTATGGATACATATTACTTTCATCAACGACATGATGTTAAAACTAATTGATTATTGAGAAGTCTTGACATTATGACTTCATATCACTTCATGATCAATATTCTGACACTTTTTGTTCTTGCCAGGGAGAACTGACATAGTTTGGCACGCCTGTTGTTTGAGGACGACACGCAGCTTCTTATCGACACATTGATCGACAGCTACCTGGGCAGGGGCACCGGTCACCTTGTGGCAACTGCGCCAACACCACTGAGAGCTGGCAGTGGGCATCGGAAGGCCCATGGCCCGGGACCTCGTCACCCGTCATTTGCTGGGCATGCGGGTGTTGTCCTTTGTTTTCAAGGGAACTTGCTGGTGGCGCGGAGAGGCGCGCATGTACATGCTTGGGAGACCTGTGTAAACCCCTTTGCTGCCTCCTCCAATATGTAGACAGTAGAAACAGCATTTCTGGGTAGACTGAACATGAAGCGAAAGGGTTGGCGTGGATTTCTATGTTCCACATCAGTATCCTGGTCCAGTTGTTCTTCATGAGTTGAAGAAGCTTCTCTTCGAAATTCCTCCCAGATTTGTATGTACTCGCTTGTTTTGGCAGTCCTCCAATTGACAATCATACTTTTGGGAGCCACCATACAGGATGTCGGACCAGGTCGAATTAAAATGGAGAGTGTTGCTGGTGTGTTTCTCAAGGACTTTAGCGCGCTTCAAAGCATTCTCATCGTGCAGCGGTTTAGGCCTACACCTTGATTTGTGTTGTTTTAAACAAATGTACGAGATCCTGTGATCCAGCCTGCGGTAGTGCACTTTCACTACTTGCATCTCAAGTGAGGATTTTGACAAGCATGCCTGACACCTCTTATCATCGCTAACGTCACAATCTGCATCATGATTACCACGGACATTCGGTACACAACATGGTTATGGTCGCCGTCATCAAGCATGATTCCATTCCATGAGTAACTTCCATTAACTTCCGACACTTGCACATCAGTTCTGTGTTGGTTTTAGACGATCCCAGCCTGGCAGCTAGTAGAACCCCCAGCGAATCACGATCCATAGAGGCTTTTGGACACCTGTTTCATGGCCATTTCTCACCATGGCCACATCGTTGTTGAGGTCGCTCCGTGACCGGTGCGTACCAGAAGGAAATCCGAGCAGCCATGGAAGACGGCTTCAAGCGTTTGATGCTGCCGAGCTTACAGCGTGAATGGAGGACTGTAATGAAGAAAGCATGGGTGAATTCGTGTGGTCAACTGATGATTGTGTAATGCTGAATTGATTCATCAGCTGATGCCTAGTGATGCTTAATTGGCCAATTAACCAAGAAGGGTTACATTGTCTCATTCATACGACATTGGCTACTATACTGGTTAACTGAAGCCGAATGATGGTTGACAATGATTCATTCTGGTAGATCACGGTCTCTAGCAAACGAATCTCTTTGCATGGACAATCATCTTTTTTGTACCTGGCTTACCTATTGAAAATAGCATGTTTAAGCTTAGTTTTGCACAGGACACCCAAAGTTCTTGGAAGTGCACGCGATTTGGTTGACTTGTTGGGATGTCGGCAAAATGGATGCTTGGTTGCTTGACATGATGCCAGCTGGTGTCGGGGGATGACCGAAGGCTAAGCGCCATGGCTGTTGGCAATTGATTCTTGCACTCGAGATGGCTATGGGTCAATATCAACTATCAACCAACCAAAAATAGGGGTAATGACCAACAAACAGGGAAAACAATGGTTAATAGTGGGGAACCAGGGGTAATTGCAGGGTTTTGACCCACAGCCAGATCTCAATTTAAACTATCATGAACTATTTCATTGCCATGGCCTTCCATAGACTAACATAAACTGTTTCTCATCATCAGGATGATTGTGTATTCTTTTATCTCATGTTGCCACTTCGAATGCCGGAAGCCAACAAAGCCTACCAGCAGCTCGCAGAAGCAGAGGGAAGATGTGATACATGGGCGAATCCCAGAGTCGAACCAGGGAGGACTCAACCTGACCAACCAGCAGCCAAGATAAAAAGAATGCGCCAATGAGAGGATAACACCCAAACACAGGAAGCGGGTGAGATAACTGGGATAACCACAATGAATTGTTGAAGTAAATGCACGATAGTCGCCTGCCTTTCAACGGTTCTGCCGGTTGGACTTGGCAGCGGCCCTGCAGGAGGAAGCTGAAAGAACGGGCTGAAGACGAAGCCTTCGACACTTTTGGGCGAAATCTGAAGAAGAAACTCCTCAGTCCACCGTGGCCGGGCTGCATGCCCAGTGGCTGGGAAGGGTGGCTGATCGTAGCTGGTTGATGGTGGTGAAAGGTGGTTAGTGGTGGCTGATGGTGGTGAATGATTCTTACCATGAGCATACTGGATGTTTGAATTTAGTCGATTACCATATAGAGGTAATCCAGATGGTTTTGACTAATGTTTTTTTTTCTTCTTTGCCTAGGCGATGAAAGTAACGATGGTATCTGGACAGGTGAAGATCATCAATCAAATCAAGCCATTTGGTCTTCATTGGTCATTGTTGTTGCGATTCGATTTCCCCTTTCGTTGGGATCTAAAAGTTCGCTTGGGATCTAAAAGTTCGCCAGGAAGCGGGGATGGATTGTCAATCAGAAAAAACATAGCACAAACAGTTTTTCACCCGCCAGTAGGCAAATCACTTCTTTGGATTTGTTTGGGGCCTGTCATGGGCCTGTCATGGGCCTGTCATGATTTATGAGCATGTTCCATGTTCCATGTTCCATGTTCCATGTTCCATGTTCCATGTTCCATGTGCATTTGTTTCCCTCACAATTTGTGCACTTCTGAGGCTCCGACTGCACCCGGATTGGGGGTCGGATTCCTCGTGCCCTGCCACTGCCATCATCGGAGTGGATCCTGCGTTTCGCACCGGCTGCAAGTGTGCGCTGATCTCATTGACCGGCACCTTGGCCCAACTGGTGGTTGGAAGGGAGCGATTTGGGAGCCATGGGAAGGGGTAGCCAGTTGGAGGTACCAGGAGTGCCCGTTCAAACGGTAGCCAAGTATTGTTATTAGCACATATTCCGTTGCATTAATCGATGGCAACCTGCATCTTAGTGATGATATCCTCGATGTCAACCGCTTGAGCAGTGGTACCGGTTCTCAACCTGCTGGCTGTTGCTGCCGGTTGCAGCAGCTTGCTTGGCCAGGTGACTGGTGCGATGGTTGACTTCCCATCGATGTGGGAATGGTTAAGCATGGTTGATAAAGATGACGTAGTGATTCATTTGATAGGCATGCTGGTTTATTGATGGTTAAAATTCATTAAAATTCAAAATGGTAAATGATCGTTTGTATCCATGCTAATCTTAGCTAACTATGTGAAATGATCGGTTGACTATCAATTTGTTCATGTACAGCATCATTCAAATTGCGAGAAATGCGTTGGGTTGATGCTGATTGTGTCCACACACTATCCGTGGAAATTGGCACGGTGATTGTGATTTGAGACACATGTTCCGTATTGACTCAGGGCCAAACACATGAAATCACCAATTGGGATCTTCTTTCCCGTGTATAACGTATAGGAAAGATCTACACAACAGCTAGGGCGGTGCCCGTGCAGTCCACTGCAAGATGTAGATGTAGTCCTTGACTGGTATAACGGGGGAGTGCGGTTCATAGAGCTCGATGGCCGAGATCCGAGACCATTTCAATCCATTTCATGAAGATCCCAAGGTTGGTGGTTTCAAGGTCTGACTTCCCAGCCCATGCCCCTCCTTGTAGCACTTCTGACCTGCTAGGGCTGAGGGTGCTTGGCTAGTGCTTGGCCACAGGGTTTTCTCACTGTGCGTTGCCGTTTACATTAATTATGGCGGCTCATGATGAACCATCACAACCATCATTTTTCATCTTCATAATCATCGTTCTTAATTAATCAACCTTCATCAGAATCATGCTCTCTTCATCACCACAGCCATCTACCTCAATGAGACAATGAGTATGAAGGTGAAAAATGATGGGTCTGATGGTATCCATAAATCCGCACCATCTCTGGGCTACGCGCTGCCATGATCCGCATCCATAAGTCCGGCTCTGCACGGCAAGGCCAGGTGCTCTCCACGCGGACCATCTTCCCCCATGCGCCGCCGCACGGCGACGCGGCACACTTCGCCCAAAGCGCACGGCAGGGCTTGGCCGAGCTGCTGGAGGAAGCGAACCTGCCAGGTGCCGATGATCCCGGGGGCTCATGGTCCGGTGTTCTGGGGGAAGCTATGGGCAATCAGTAGCTGGTAGCTGGGAGTCAGAAGGTGAAGGAAACCACAAGCTTGAGTAATGATGTTTCCGTAGCTGGGAGTCAAAAGGTGAAGGAAGCCTAACCAACCACGGTCTTCATCACTGTTTTTCAGGGCACTCCTTTCAGCTCCAAGCCACAAAAAAGCAGAGGCAGAGAAGGTGAGGGCGAGGGGCAGGCGAAAGAGGGGGGTTACACTTTCAAAGTGATGCACTCCGGTTGCAAGTTTGTGAAGAAGCAAAGTGATAGCTTTTTGATGCCTATACCCATAACCTATGGTACTTTGTTGTAAATATTCAGCTATCGTATTAAAGGAAGTGGTGAAACTGTCGTTTGGGCTGATTCAGCATGCTGGCATAGCTGGTTTCTAATTTGGTATTTGGCTTGGGGCTTCAAGGTTATGAGCTCAGTGTGACCCTATACGAGAGTCGCTAAGGTGCATTGAATTCCCACCAGATGCCGGTGTTTGTCCGGGACAGGGACAAGATAAACTATGTTCCGATGATTTTTTTAATGGCCGGAGACGGTGCTAATGATGCTAATGTTTGTCGCGTGAGTCTGTGACACCATTTTGCCATGTGCGTCAACACTTGATCGCAGCATTTCCGAACGTCAAGCATTGGATAAGGAATGCCCAACTTCTGCGAATTGGTCCCAGGCGTGCTCCCTATAGGGCGCACTGGCCGTTCCTTCCCTTCAACATTTGTGGAGGTGGCATCGATCACCAAAGAACAAGCTGATGCAGAAGAGCCCAAAGATGCTGTGCTGGCGTCTCTCAAATCAATGGATCGCTCTTTCGAAGTTGATCGCGCAGCCATGGAAAAGGAGATCTTGAAAAATCGGAAGAATTTCTATGACGATGGCAGGGGCTCAGAGCTGCCCCCTGAAGAGCGAGTGCCGACACCAGCAGAAATTGCCCATCAGTTGATGCAGTCCGGAGACTACGGAAACGGCCCTCCCTATCCGATAGAAGGTACGCCCCCACCACCTTGGAGACGGAATGGCCTGGAAGGCACGGACAATGTGACGATCCAAACCGATCATACAGTCATTGGCAAAGGTAAGAGTGTTGAGCTGATTCGATGCTTCGATGGGAAAGGGATCGAGAGGCCATGTGGACCTCTTTATCGTGAGGATGTTAATGCAGAGAAGGATGAAGATGAGAATTTGCTTTCTGGCTTGGGATATGCTGGCATCCTGACTTCTGGTCCAACAGCGTGCGTCTTTCAAGCTGCAGTTGCTTTCCTTAGTTGCAGGCAAGGTCTCTCCACGTCCAACCTGGCAGCAAAGTCTGCAGGCAAGAAAAGCCTTCAAGGATTTCTGTGAGACATGGCAGTGGCAACATCCTGGCTGGTGAGCATTGGCGATGCCCTTGTGCAAAGGAGCAGAATGGAGCGAAGAGAAAAGATGATATGCTGGCTGTTGGTTGGGAGCTAAAGAGCCAGGGGTATCCAAGTCTCAAAAGGGGAATGCCAGAATGCCGGGAGTGTTGTAAGCAAATCGAAATATGGCATGGAACCAGCTTTGCCTAGTAGATGCATCTAGCGATGGTGCCAGACTCAGTTGGCAAACCAGTGTCTCACGCGCTTCCAACTCAAGGTTTGAGCCGTCTTTGGGATCCAGCAACTAGGCGGGTGTTGTGCACGAACTGTTATTGATCATGAATCAGTATTCATAAGCCTGTTTGTGATTTTCTTTGAGTACTTTTGAGCATCATTAACACCATCCTGAATACCATCATTAACACCACCATTAACCAGCATTGGTCAGTATCAATCTGTGCTCAATCTTTATCATCTTTATCAGCGATCCCTTTCCTCCATGGCTGCCTTGGCTTGGTAAAATTAGGAGCGCCAGTGGCGCAACTTGGAATCACTGGCAACCATCACGGTCAGCACAATACACTACAAATGAGCGGACAGGAAAGAAAGTAGTCACCTAAACTCCAAGGCTGGCTGGTGGTTTTAAGCATTCCTTGTTTTCCCTAGTATCAACCAATGGTTGGTTGGTTGACTAGTATTTTTCATACGGGTTGAAACCACCAACCAACCAGAAGATTAGTTTCATATCACGCATTCAATCATGGCCATGTGACTCCAGACGCCCATCGCACATTTGCAACAGAACCACTGGCGTATACTTGAAGCATAGACGATCATAGATGCAGGAAGCAAACACTTTAAATCAAAAACAGTCAATTAAACCGCGGCTCTGCCAAGTTACAAGTCAACATGCATTTGCAAGCACCAAGGCAACATGCGTTTGGCAAGAAAAAGGATAGAAAAAGAACAAACTCAAAAAAATGCATTGCACGCAATGCGAGCCGTTGGAAGTTGGAAGCAAGTTACAAGTCAAGATGCTTTCCAACACCGGGGCACCAGCCAGACCAGGTGTTTTGTTACTTGGGCGATCGCCAGAAACTTATATAAGGCTCCACCCATTCATCCCGGTGAGCCCATTAAGACGGATAAAGATGACGATGGTCATGATGGTCATGATGGTCATGATGGTCATGCTGGTCATGATGGTCATGATGGATGGTGAATGATGGATGATAGCCTGTCATGTTATACTTCACCTCGTTCAGCAAGTGGGATGATCGTCCAGCACAGGCCGCGACGCGGAGACACTGGAAGAGCCGAGCGCTAAGCGGCAAAAACGATGTGATGGCAAGCCCTGCCGGGTGGTATGCAGTATTGGCAGCTCAGCTGCAGCTACACAGTCTAGAGGCATACAGTGCTTGGTTTACACCTGGCTTGTTCAACCCAAGAAATGAGTACAGTACCAAAAGTTCAACTGGGATGGATCGCCATGGATAACCATCATTGCCGTCGTCCATGAACATCATTTCAACATAGTTAATCATCACTATTGACCATTAATTCTGAAACATCATTGACCATCATTGACCAATTTCCGGGACCAATCAAACACGATTTAACCATCACTCGAACCATCATTACAGTAACCATCAATCATCACTGGCCATCATCAATGAACATCATTCAAAACCAGGACAGTTAACTCCATCATTTGACCATCATTAACCACCTAGTAGGATGAATAATTTGACCATCATTTGACCATCATCAACCATCTACTAGGGGTTAACCATCATTTCACCATCAACCAGGGAGGTTAACCAATGCAATATCATTTGACCATCATTAACCATCATTATCCATCATTTACCAGTTAACCCCTAGTAGGTGGTTAACCATTAACCATGGTTAAACCCATCTACCGGAGGTTAACCATCCTTCCTAGTCCAATTTCCTAGACTGCCCCATGGTTCACCGAGGCAACGGCACCGCCTCGCGCGAGACCGAGGCCTGGTTGCGGCAGCACTTCAGCGCATCAACGGACCTGGGTGCCTTGGTGGAGGAAGTGATGCGCTTCAAAGGGCTAATGACAAGGTAACTAGTGGTAACTAGTGGTGACTAGTGAGAGTTATATTGGTTAACTAGTTACTAGTGGTGGTTACTACTAGTTAACTAGATGATAATGGTTAATTACTTATAGTGAGAAAGAGTGGTAATTAGTGGTAACTAATGATAACTAACATTAGTGGTAACTAGTGGCTAATACTTCTCATAGGGGTTGAAACCACCAACCACTTATAGTGGTCAATGGTGGTAACTAGTGAGAAACAGTGGTAATTAGTGGTAAATAGTGATAACTGGTGGTAAATAATGATACATAGTGAGAAACAGTGGTATAATGACATGGCTAATGACATGGCTAATAACTAGTGATAAATAGTGATAACTGGTGGTAATGGCTGTAACTAGTGAAAACTACTGGTTTAATAGTGATCAATGGCTAATGATTTTACCAATAGTGATTCATTTCCTGGCTAATGACATGGCTTGTGATATGGTCAATGGGGGCTACTTAGAACCATAGGACATGGCTTATGATAACATGGCTTCTAATAGTGAGCAAGGCTGGGAATCAGTAGTTTCTACATTGGTTACTACCTGGTTGATGCTAGTCGTTGATAATTGTGGTTAATACCATGGTTGATGATGACTATGGGTTAGTAGTGGCTTAGTTCTGACTGTTACATAATGATGTCTGTGGAGGATGGTGAAGGGTGATGGGTAATGATGCCTCAGGGTTAACCACTATAGTGGTCAACAGAGGTGAATCATTTGAACAAAGAGTGCTTGATATGGCAAATGATTACTGATGGTTCCTTGTGGTGGTAAATCATGGCCCCATAAGCACCGACAGCGCCAGGGGTAGCCAACAACAATGGGAATGTATATAATCTATACAGTCGATGCTGGCTACTGTTTATGGTCAATAGTGGATCGCAAATGATGCTTGGCTCACGATGGTTCATTACGTTTTCTGATGTTGGCAACAGCAGGAGGGAGTAACCAACAATAATAGGGGATTTAATTTGATTTCATTTGATTTAGTTTGATTTAATTAGCAGCGGTAGCTATTGACGCTAAATTAATGATGGCTAATGGCTGATGATAGTGCCAGGGAACAGTGGTCAATAGTGGTCGACTGGCTGTTGGTTTCACATCTTTTGTTCAGCCATAGGTTGGATGACTGTTTGTTTGACCATGTTTTTTTGGATAGGTTGTAGCCACCAACCAGCAAATAGTGGTAGACAGTGTTTAGGCAAGTGGTTATCGTGCTTGTAACAATGACCGCCAGTGGCTTATAACAATGGTTGATGATGATCAATCATGATGATGATGATGATGATGATGATGATGATGATGGTGATGATGATGATGATGATTTTGATGATGATGATGATGATGATGATGATGATGATGATGATGATGGCAAATGGTTTCCAATAGAAATCAAGATTAATCATGGTTTAAATTCCAATGAAGATTTTGAGATTTGCAGTGTATCAAGGCATGTCTCTCTCATGCTGGACTCAAAGCTCCCTCAACCACAGAGGACCACCGCGTGCTACGCTCAGGATATGCCATTGTCGATGAAGCTGGTGCATCGGATTCTTGGCTATCGATCATATTGGCATGTACACCTGGTCAGGCCGGAACAGTGCGATCAACAAGAGCAACCAACGTTTGATGATGTTGGTATGATCGGCTAGTATGAGATAACATGTCATCACTATGTGCATACGTATGTCCATGAAGAGTTCAGGTAGTAACCGAAGATGCCGCCACAGCTATGGATATACCACAACCTGAGGATATGTGACAGGTTCTCAGCAAACTGAGGGGAGTTTGCCCTTTGTATGCTGTGTAAGTGGCAGTGGCGGTATCGACAAATATGATCGGATTTGGTTTGAGGCAACCAGCCAGCTGCAGACAAAGATAGGAGTCAATAATTGTAGTTGGGTTCCAGCTTTTTGGCAGATTTGTTGCCAAGCTGAAATTGCCAAGATTTCAAACAGGCTATTGCCAAGCTGACTTTGTTGAGAGTTGTGGCAGTCGGGCCATGTGAGTTTCCCATGTCCAGATGCAGCGCCTCGGTGTCCCAGGTGTACAGCGCCTCGCCGTTGGCTGCGGCGGAACTGCCCGAGTTGGACGTGCCGTGCCGGACCGTTGGGCGTGACCCTGAAACAGGGGTTCCCCAACGGGATTCGGTAAGGGTTCAGGGGTTCCTTAGCGGTTCACTACTGGTTCGTTTTCATCAGCCAAGTTCCCAAGTGGTTCACCAAGGGATGCTTCCTTAATTGCACGACTTTGGAACTTGGCTGATTGAAAAACTATCATTAAAGAGAATTGCATTTACTTGCTACAGATGGCACGCAAAACTATAGTGGATGGGTCCATGAACTAATCTCTCAAATTTGTGGGTAGTAAATCATTGGCATCCCAGTGGCTATGTTCTTGTCAAAGTCGTTACTGTGGCGGATCACTGGCGTTTGATCAAAACAATAATACTCAGTCAACGCGGGTTTTCAGGCCCTGCAATTTTTAGCCACTGGAAATGCATGGCTGCAAAATTCAATCAAGCATTACAAGATGATTGTTTAGGAACAATTGCCATGAACGACCACGAACTACCTTGGTGACAATTTGTCAGAACGATGTGTGTTTGAGATGTTAAGTTGAACCACAGGTGGGCACATTTTTAAACATGCAGTTGCAAGTTCCTTGCTGATGATTGCAGATTCGCCATGACAACAGTTCGGCATATTGTACTGTAGACGGAAGCATCCTACGAGAGACTGTAACCAACCACTGGCAGGGAAAATACGCAACCCTCTCATTGACCAACATCTTTCAGGAGCAGTAAACCACTGCAGACTGTAAGCAACAACCGCAGCTTTTGGTGGTGTTTGATTATGGTTTGGCAATGTGTGAACTGGTCGGGGCGTTCTGGTGATACATACGTACTACTTCCATCCTTACCCTCTCAGAGGGTCTGACATCCTCAGAGGGTCTGACATCCTTACCCTCTCTACGTGGTTGGTCTTCTTTGCTGGTTACGGATCCCCTCCCTCCAGACCTGGTGTATAGCCATCCTTCCCAGAACAGAGCATCAATGATTCCATATTCTGTACTGTTTGTTTGCATCCACCCTTCTAATCCCAAAGTTCCGGATGAGCAGCATATCACACAAAATATGGGTACATCACAGATGCGGGCCGACCAACGTAGGCAACAAAAAGGAGCGCAGGGGACAAAACAATGTAGCTGGATACCTCACTGTGAATGCTTAGATGCAGAGATTAGTAGGTACATGCACCAACCCAAAGGTGGATATACCCTTGCCAGTGGGTGCCCTTACCCAGAGAAGGTCCTGTTAGTCAGCAGGGACTCAGTTGCCAGCAAGGGGGTACGCTATGTTTGGACAATGTTCATATGGATCATCAACGACTGATAGCTATCATTCTTTACCATCAATTATTGTCACTTATTCTCAACCGTTATCAAGCTTTGTTAGCCATTAATTGCCACCATTCATCCCTAATTTGCCATTGTCATCAACCAGCCGTACAGATTCTTAAGCATCAATGACCACTGTTGTACACTATGATTGAAGATCAACCCGCTATGGACTTCGAGTTTTTTTAACCTACACTTACCCGTTGCTACTGTGATTTACCTTTTCCCTCTACAAACAAACCGTTCTTCTCACCAAAAAAACGTCCAATCTCCGAAAAAACCAATCAATCAGACAAACATAGACAAACTATTCTCAAGCCATATGTGAATCACAGGGTATCCCCAAGGACCACCCCCCAGACCTTGGCCACCACCAGCAGGCCCCTCCCAGGTCTGCCTCCGGGGTGCCGTGAGCATCGGCCGTCGGCTGCTGGACCCTCTGGCGGAGCTCGTGAAGATCGACGCGCGGTCCATCGGCGTGGGGCTCTACCAACACGACGTGGACACCAAGCGCCTGGACGAGGACGCTGGGACGACGCCGGGGGAGACCCCTGGTGGTGCCCATGGGGTGCAGGTGCTGGTGGAAGCTGCAGGACTGGTTGGACTCTGCGAATCTGCAAGTGGATAGATGGTTGAGTGGTTGATGATGGAGGGGTGGATGGTAACAAGGGTGGTGGATGACCAGTGGTGGGTAGCGCTACTAATCATCCAGGCACTGCTATAACCAACCTAGGTAGTGCCAAGTAGCAGGGAGCATGGTGCATGGACAGCGGGTCAAGGGGTTCATTAATTGGTTAATTCTGATTGACGTTGTTGGAATATGATGGAAGAGTGGTGCTATCGATCATGAACAAAAATGGTTTGAATACCAATAGTGGCAGTGGCCATGTCAATGATGGGTAAGCACTATCACTATCACTATCATTGATAAATATGTTTAATGGATATTAGTGGATAGTCAATGAAGTTGATAAATATGTTTCATGGATAGATGGCTCGCAATCACTATCCTGCCGACCGTTTTTTTGAAGCCAAGGCCATGGCGGCAAGGACGTGACTGCGCGGCAATCCCAATGAGGATTTCATTAAAAACGTTAAAGTTGGGGAAGGTTCATGTCTGGAGGTGATGGCTGGGCTACCAACAGGTGACTCAGAAACCATAGTGATGGTTTTCTTGAGAGGGGATGTTAACCAGTGATCCCCAGTTCTCCAAATACCTTTTGAGAAGCGGTTTGGACGCGAAGAATCAGCCCCAAGTGCAGTCTCACAAGGTATTTGGAGCACTAGGGGACGTTCAACAATGGTAAGACTGTCTTGCCCTTGGGAGGTCCATGGCCGACATGATCAGAACCTCCATCCGATATGATGATCCCAGACGTGTCCATCATGGATCTCTCCATGTTGTTTGCTCGGGGAGGGTGGAATGTATATATGCATACAAAAAGATTTGCGATGAACCCAGAAAGCCAGTGGATTCCACGCAGCCTTGGCAGACTTGTTATTTGTTTTTTGTTACCGATAAGCCTTTTGATACCTAGCTCTCTTATGTTTTTCTTCCATGTTTGGCAAAATCATCTCTTCCCCCTATGACCCACCCTCCTCCCACAAAACCACCTTGGGGCTGGCCCCTAAAGATCCTCCTAAAGCATGTTCAAAAAGAAACCTACCAAAGGAGGATGGGTGGCCAGCATCGTTGCCAGGAGTTGCGTGGAGCCACCATGTCCTGTGTGAATTTGGTCGGTGTGGACTTGAACACAGCCTCGCCGGCGCTGCTGGAGCACGTAGCTGGCCTCAACAGCGGCCTGGCCAGGAGCGCCACTGGCACGAGCCTGGCTGCGAAGTTGCCCATGTCCTAGGGGCAAATGGTGGTCTGGTAGGTGGTTTGAGTCATTTTTTCTTCTATAAATGTATTGACTTAAATGGTTGGTGGGTTGACACCTATACATTTTCAGCAGGGTTATGATCACCAACCAAGGGTTTTCACCAACAAGGGGGTATACAATACCAATAATGGTGAATCTTAATCACCAGGGGAAATTAAGAACCACCAATCATGGGGTATGATCACCAACACTGGGGTTCATCACCAGCTATTTCTCATGGAGTAGGGGAGTATTGACATGTACAGATATTCTATCGAGATAATAGGAAGGTTTAAATTCTGATTAGTAAGTGTTTTTAACCACTATTAACTATTATGATCCTTATTGACCATTATCAATTATATATATATATATATCATTTAACCACTAGGAACAAGTAGTGACCACTAGTAACCTTCTTCCATTGCCGTGGTCCCAGGGAGTAGCAGGATGAAGCGGGGCTGTGTCCAGATATCACTTCCCAGGCCCGAATCCGTCTACCATAATTAGACTTGTTACTGGTATAAGTCCATTATAGTATATTACTGGATCCCTTGTACCAGTTCCTTAGACCATTGTTGCTGCTTCCTTGGTACTGGGATCCATCTGAGAAGTACCCCTTCTCATGTTGTCAGCCTGAACACTTTCCATCCAAGCCCGGGAGTTCTCCAGGAGCATCTTGAAGTACCGTGAAGAGAAGGGCGGCTTCAAACATCGCCACGAGTTGCTGAAGATCAAAGGATTTGGCCCCAAGAGCTACTCGGCCAGAAGGAACACTTTTGGCGCTTGTGATCTTATCTGGTTTGTGGTTTCATTGGCATTTTTCATTTTCCTTATTAGTATATTGTTTTTAGCATATGGTTGGTTGACTGATCTTTTTCATAGGGGTTGAAACCACCCACCAATATTTTTAATTCTGGTAATTATTCTGTCCGGTATTTCTTCGGAGAAAAATTGTCCTTTCTTCGACTTGCATCGATCGAACAGTATCTCTCTCGCTCTGGGCATGTCAAGCCTGCGTGGAACGGGCTTCCAATCAAACAAGTAGCAGCAAATAGAAATCACCTTATTTTGTTAGCATGTATGGGCTGTCGACCCTTACAGATGACACAAGTAATAGAAGGCAGGGATACAGCAGGACGCGATGCAGAGGACCTAAGCCAAGTGTTGTTTTCCAATGGAAGAAATATCCCAGAGGCCAAGTCATTGGAGTGGAACGTTCTGATTGTTTGGGCTTTCATTTTTTTTTGGCAAGTTTTGATTTAAGTGCTTTGCCAGTTAACCCATGCAGAATCATGCAGGATCCAATCTAGTGTGGTCGGAACCCATCTTCAAGTTGTTCAAAACAGCCGAAAGCAAGTAGTATTTGTAGAATTAATGTGGTTATTGTATAGTACTTCATTGAGAATTAATGTGTAAAGATTAGTGATTAGTTGCACTGGGTTGCACGAACTGGTTCAACCCGGTGCACTGAGGTGCTTGCAGGGCAAATAGAGTACCGTAAACCCCAAGAAGATGACGAGTAAACAGGTAAGTGCACACCCGGGATGTAATAACTGTGACAAGTCTGCGCTGTTGGATGGTCTATGGGTGTTAAAATTAACCATCATGTTTTCAACTGTTGCCAAAGAGTATTGCGGATTGTTCCCCTTTTGCCAGTCAAAGCGAACCTAATAATCACTAGCGCTGACTAGCAAGGGTTGCCAACCAAGTGGTTTTGAACACACCGCCATGATTTGTCATTGCCATTTTGATGCTCACTATTCTCAAGATGATTCCCCAGTACCAACCATAATGGACCAATGCATCATGATTTGCCAACTATCGGCGAACAACGTATTATGAAACAAGTAAAGACCATTAGAATCCGTGGAGAACTCTTAGGCATCTTGAATAAAACATCAAAGTATCATCAAACAAAATTCACTCAGTCTTAACAAGTCAACGGTTCTTGGCGCCATGGTATCTCCCAGGTTTCGTTCACCGCACCCTTCAGAGCGGCCAGTCCTGCCATGTCCTGCCCAGGCTTTCAGCAAGCTGCGGGATTCTTGCGGATCTTCAATGGTTCTGAGCCCTTGGATGCCCTACCCATCCATCCGGAGAGTGCCTTGGCACTGGCCGTTTTGCGGGCTCAGGTGGAGGTCAACTGGCGGTTGTTTCTTTAGAGGGCTACGTCTTAGTTCGAAAGAGGCGTGTCCTAAAGAGAGATTGAAAGGAATCATCGCTACTTGAAGGAAGTTTGAAAGTCAGTCTGAGAGAGAAGATCCAAAATGTGTGTGTGTGTGTGTTTGTGTGTCTGTGTGTGCGCACCGCTCATACAAGTCACGCGACATGCTGTGTCTTCCATTGTTTGGTGCTCCCGGACAATCGAAAAGGTGGGCTCACCAAGCGGTCCACTGCAGAGGTCATTTGGGACAGCGATCAGCAAGAACTGCAACAGTCTGTGGTGAAACGTGCATTTATTTGCAACTCAACAGTAACATTACAAAAAGACTGACGATCCGGCGACGTTTCTGGAAGATAAGACCCGCAATTAGTTACGTCGCTGTGCCGAAACGCGCGTTTGCAAGACAAAATCAAAGAGACGCAAGGCGTTTGAGCCACTGCAATAAGAAACTGTAAACAACTGACTTTCTCGGGACTCTTTTGGAAGTCAAGATGTGCAAAAAAATGCGCGCTGCTTTGGCGAGAAACGCATGTGCAAGCCATCATAGCTCAGTGTTCTGGAGCTTCCAAGAGGAACAGAGGAAAATCATCACCCATGATCATCATCATCATCATCATCATCATCATCATCATCAGCAGCAGCAGCAGCAGCAGAAACATCGTCATTGATCGTGCATCATGTTTAATCAGCATTGAACACTGATCAACAATGCGGGTCGTCATTCACCATTCTTCACATATCTTCCAAGGTGGGCCCCCAGCAGGCATAAGTTGGGTTACAACCCTGTATAACTGCCAATTGATCCGAGTTAAGTTAGTTGGGTTAGTTCACTTAGTTCACGCTATAGCTGCCAGCTAACCCTATGCCTATAGACCCTTAGTTCGGGGTTAAACCTGCTAACCTAAGTGGTTGAGTGCCCCCATTGCTTTACCGGGGTGGACTTGCCCCTCCAAGGCTACGATGTGGCCAAGTGTTTGCAAGATCCTTCACGGCTACGTGAGGGAGCGCCTCTGGAAGGTTTGGCAGAGGAATTTGGAGTTGGAATGGCTCCTTGGTTGAACAAAACTCCGGGATTGTGGTGGTTTTAGCCTGTAAGCGTACATAAATGATAGGGGATGATGACCAACAATAATCGTGAAACTCCACAGTCGTAGGGTGGTTTGAGCCATGGTTAAGAGGGTAAATCATATGATGAATAATGGGGGGATGGTGACCAACAATGATTGTGAAACAGCTACGGTACTGATTGGTGGTTTGATTGACAGCTTTCCATTTTCCCTGGCATTTTTTAGCACATGGTTGGTTGACAAACATATTTTTCATAGGGGCGGTTCCACCACCAACTAGAAAATATTGAGAGCGGAACCTCGTGAGGAGGTGACTAAAGGTGAGCATAAAACACTGTTTCTGAAGATATTTGGGATTGTGATGGGTGAGTTGTTCGTAATAAGCTGGGGCATCATTTTGTATGGTTGGTTGCTTATGCAGCCGTCAGCAGATGAAGCAGCAGTCTTGGCATGAAACTTTTGCATCGCCGAGCCGCGTCCTGAAAGAGTGCTACCTGAAGTCATGATTGGATGTGCATCTCAAACATTCATGTTAGAAAACAAGAACCATATACTAATAGTGTCTTGCAAAATGCAGTTTAGTGAAGAGCAATGATGCATCATAATGATTCATGATGCATGAACAGAATCATCAACAATTCTGGTGGTCAGCAAGTAGTGACCATTTGGAAGAGGTAGCCAGAGCTAGAAACAAATCTCCTTGAGCCATGTCGAAAAACTACATGCTTCTGGGAGTGCTTGGCGGAGTTCTTGGCTGGTGTGGTCTTACAGCTGCAGGGCTGGCAATTCTCTTCCCCTTCGATTCAATGATGGTACCTGTTGTGCTGGTCACGGGCAACGTGTTGATCGCACTCTGGATTCCACTTGTAGTCTACCTTGTTTTCCGCAAGTCGGCAATGATGGAAGACAAAAAAGATATGGTCCAACTCCACTGGAATCCTGACATCCAACGCCGCGGCATGGGCGACCTCATCCGAAGTGTGAACCACATTGCCATCATCGTCTCCGATGTGGGCCGTTCATTGGCGTTCTACACCGAGATCATTGGCTTCCAGCAAATCCAAAGACCCAACTTCGATCGTCATGGTGCTTGGTTGACCATGGGAAATGTGGAGTTGCATTTGATCAAAGGGGTGCCCAATGCACCCACCGGGCGAGATCTCATTGTGTCGCACATCGCCCTTGAGACAGACTATCCAGAGCAGGTGTTGGAGAAGCTCTTGGAGTTTGATGTGCCCTTCAGGCAGAACATTTCCGTGCCAGATCCGAAAAGGGCCAGAGCGAATTTGGTGGAAGCCTTTGAAAACAGTGAGGGCAAGATCACTCAGTACTTTGTGCGAGATCCAGATGGGTACTACTTGGAGCTTTGCAACTGTGACGTTCTCACGGCTTTTTGTTTGTTCAAGGAGAAGCAGGCCGCCAAGCAGAAAGCTGGCCAGATTCCAAAGTATTTGCAGCTCATGGATGCTGTGCTTGGCACCTACAATGAGTCGGGACAGATGGCCCCTTCTGCATTCCAATTGCCTCAACTGTTCAAGACCGGCGTGATGGCTCATCGCTGGGTGCAAAGGGCACGTCAGGAGTTGTTAACGCCTTTTGAAGAGCGTGTTGAGACAGCCCTTGCTGGAGTGCAGGAGGCAGCTCAACCTGATGCTGATCTCTTGGAAAAATTCACCGGCAGACAAAAGACCTATGGTGATATTACCCAAGGATTCTCACAGGAAGACTTGAAGGCAGCTCTTTGCAGAAGTGGAAATCATGCGCCCACTGCATTGTTGCTTTTAGCGGCCGGCCGCCAGGATGTGAAGATCCTCTTACCGCCCCGGTACCTCCTGAGTGAAGGAGGACGCGTCGAGCAGCAAGTGATGACAATATCGGCACCGAGCAAGAAAAAGTTTGGCTCATTTAGCATGTTCGCTTCCAAGCCTTTTGAGGATGCTGAGGCTCGATCAGGGGTCAGCCGTGGCGTTGGCCAATTTGGTGTTAGTCAGTCCATTGGCAGCTTCTTGAGCATGAGGAGGAGGGAGGCGGAGCCAGGATCTAGCACAAGTCAGCTGGGTGTTCGTGGTGTGCGCAGCGGGCAGATGCTTGCCTTGAAATTTGAGAACGATCCCAAGATGCAAGACTACCTCACCAAGAGGAATGCATTGGCTCGGAAGAAAGTCAACTTCCCGGACATTGAAGAAGGAGCTCGCATTGAAGAAGGAGAGAAAGTTACTAGAATGTAGTTTCTAGCGGCCTTAGTTTCACACATTTTTGAGCAACTTGCTGTTTTTTGGCTCCATCCTCTCAGGAGGGGCCGTTTTCTCGAAACCCGATCAACACCCGATTTCAGTCGCCAGGCTTTTTGAAGTCCTACAGGGCGCAACCGGGACATTGGACTGAAGGATCCTTGGACGCCCCGGCCCAAAAAAGAGGGATCCGAAGGTTGCAGAGAAAATGCCAATGCAAATGAACAGTTATAAGCAATTTGAGTACAAAGTGAGCCTTTCTCAGTGTTTTATTGCCTTGCTGGTGTTGTTCTTTGTGTGTTTTTTCCTGGTGTTTTTCTCATTTGTTGTTTTCTTTGGTGTGTTTCTTTTCTGGTATTTTTTGCCTCCGCGGGTGTTGACCTTGGTTTTTCTTGCTGCTGGTGTTCTTTCTGCGTTATTTTTTTTTGCTGTTTTTTTTTTTTTTTTTTTCCGTGTTTTGTTTTTCCTGCCGTGCTTCCTTCTTTGCTTGCGTTTTTTTCTTTGCTAGTGTCGCCTGGCGTTTTCTTGTGGTTGTGTTTGTGCTGAGCTGGCGCTGCTTCCATTGGTGCATTTTTTTTGTCTGTGTGCATGTGTTTCCTGACATTTTTTGTCAAGTGTTCTTCCCGCACCGGTTTTGTTCTTTGTTAATGTTGTCGTTTGCTGGTGTTTTTTGTTTCTGCGGGTGGTTTTTTGTTTTTTCTGCGGGTGTCTTTTTCTACACTGTTTTACTGTTTTGCTGTTTTTTTTCAATCCTGGCATGTTTTCTTTTTGTTTTTCTTTGACGGTTTATTAATTGCTTGTGATTTTTCTCTGGTGTTCTCTCTCTGCCGGTTTTTTTTACTCTGGGATTTTTCTTTGTTGGTGTTTTTTCTGTGGTGTTCCTTTTAAAATCTTTGCTTGTGTGTTTACCCACCTGTCAGGTGAGGGTTGTTAGATTTTATCAGAGCCACTTTTCCTTCCTTGCTTCCTTGCTTCCTTCCTTCCTTCCTTTCTCCTTTCTCCTCCTTCCTCCTGCCAGTGTCAGATGTCAGTGTGCACTGCTGGAACTCAACCGCCAATGTCCGATTCGCAGTGAGCACCGCTGGACCTCAACCGCCAATGTCCGATCTCAGTGAGCACCGCTGGACCTCAACCGCCAGTGCGCTGCCAGAAGTAAATGCCAAAAAGAATGCCAGAAGTATATGTCAAATAGAATGCCAGAACCAACCCGCACAACCTAACAGCCAGTGTACGTGCACCATTAGCCAAATAATAATGTGAGCTGGTTTTATGAATAGGTTGTGTGAGTCAACTATGTGAGTTGGTTTTGCGGGTTGGTTATGTGAATTGGTTACGTGAGTTGGTTGTGTGGGTTGGTTATGCGGGTGGGTAAAAGAGCCTGGAATGGCAGGGATTGCTCGAAGTGAAATATGTGTTTCGTTTGCTGCCCACCTGCCAGGCGAGGGCTGTGCTGTTAGATTTTATCAGAGCTGTACTTCCTTCTCCTCCTTCTCCTCTTCTCCTTCTCCTCGCCGCCTTCTCAACCGCGAATGTCCGATCTCAGTGAGCAGCGCCGGACCTGAACCACCAATACCCGCTCTCAGTGAGCATTGCTGGGCATCAACTGCAATGCCCGAAGACAGTGAGCACCGCTGGACCTCAACCGCCAATGTCGGATCTCAGTGAGCACTGCAGGACCTCAACCGCCAATGTCTAAGCTCAGTGAGCACCGACGGACTTCAACCGCCAGTGCGCTGCCAGAACTAAATGCCAGATAGAATGGCAGAAGTATATGTCAGCTAGAATTCCAGAGGTATTTGTCAGATAGAATGTCAGAAGATATGCCAGAAGTACGTGCCAGAAGTTAATGCGAGCTCGATTGCCAAAGAGATTGCCAGGCCTGTATATCAGAAGTAGTTGCCAGATAGAATTCCAGAAGCGTATGTCAGATAGAAGGCCAGAATCAACCCACACAACCAATGTAACAGCCAAGTTTATGTCTACCAGTGTATGTGTAACATTGTCCAAGGTATGTTTGTTCTTATGGCAATATGAATTGGTGATGTGAGTTGGTTGTGCGGGTGTGTGAGTTGGTTTTGTGAGTTGGTTATGTGGGTTGGTTGTGTGGGTTAGTTCTGTGATGTTCTGTGACTTGGTTATGTGGGTTGGTTGTGTGGGTTAGTTATGTGAGTTGTTTTTTTAAGTTGTTTTTTTGAGTTGGTGATGTGAGTTGGTGATGTGAGTTGGTGATGTGAGTTGGTTGTGTGGTGGTTGGTTATAGAGACTGGTTGACATGCATTTCACCAATGCATCCTTGTACCTCACTATGTTATGCCATGGCGGGGATCACTCGAAGTAAAACAGTTTTGTTGTTGCCAGTGTTTTTTGCCGGTGTTTTTTTTTTGTTGTTGTTTTGCGGTGATGCAGCTGATGCGGCCGGTGCTTGTGGTCATGACGATGTTCAATGTTTGATGAACAGTGGTGGGCGGTGATGATAATGATGATGGTGATGATGACGATGATGACGATGATGATGATGATGGTGATGATGATGGTGATGATGATGGTGATGATGACAACGATGATGATGATGGTAATGATGATGCTGCTGATGATGATGATGATGATGATGATCATGTTGATGACGATGACGATGACGATGACGATGTTGATGATGATGATGATGATGATGATGATGATGATGATGATGATGATGATGATGATGATGATGCTGATGATGATGGTGATGGTGATGGTGGTGGTGATGATGATGACGATGATGACAATGACGGTGATGATGTTGGTAATGATGATGACGATTCCGATGATGATCAGCACATAAGCCCACAGAAACACCAGACCAAAAAACACCACCTCTGACAAACACCCGCCCGAGAAAACATGAACAATTACAAATCACAACCCGCATCAGCCATCACAAACACCCGCCCACAAACACGACAGCAGACAAGGAAGGACACTAGCCGGAAAAAACACCGGCAGCCAAAAACACGAGCTAGCAAAACACATATCCCACAGCAGCACCAGTACACCAACCCAAAAAACACCAGTGCAGAAAAAAACAACCCACTACACCATTTGGGCGGAAAACCGCCAGCCAACAAAAAATCCGCCAACAAAAAGACCAACGTAGACACACACTAGCAGACAAAATCAGAAAAATAACAAAACACACGCGGACAAACGCACCGACGCAAAAAAAAACGCTAGCCCACAACAGCACCAACCCATAAAAAAACAGCAGAGCTGAAAACCAACTCTAATCCACACAAGCGCCACCAAACAAGAATTCCAATTTTAACTCATTAAAACACAAAAAACACGAAAATAAAAACAAACGAACAAAAACACCAGCAAATGCAACACAATTTCGCACAAGAACACCGTCCCAGCAAAGCGCTGGCGGACAACAACATCAACCCAACTCGCATAAACAGTAAACAAAAACACCAGGAATCAAAAACACCGCTCCACCAAAACACCAGCCGCAAAAAAAGTACCCACACGAACGCCAGCGCAAAAATACATCAGAAACTCACCTTCCGTTTCTGCGTCGGTCTGCGACCTATTGGTCTTATCTAACTCTCTGGGCTTCTTGGCTGTACAGCACCCACGCGAACCGCAACAACAATAACCTGGACTAAGCAAACCAGAAAACTCAAAGCAACCGCAACAACGCCACCAAGAAAACCCACAATCGCTCAGCTTACATCTCAACAGAACATTGACAACTGTGCCTGCCAACAATATCGACCACTCGTATTTCTTGTTTGTTCTCCTGTAATACCTGCCTTTCCTGTCACCCCTTCTCAGGTGAACAATTAAGGAATTTGAGGACAATGTGAGCCATCAACGGGCATTGGCCAATGGACCATCATGGTGAACCATGAGCCCCGCTATCATTCAATGGATCCTGTTGAAAAAAAACTTGGATTGTCATGAGTGAGTTGTTCGTAATAAGCTGGGGCATCATTTTGTATGGTTGGTTGCTTATGCAGCCGTCAGCAGATGAAGCAGCAGTCTTGGCATGAAACTTTTGCATCGCCGAGCCGCGTCCTGAAAGAGTGCTACCTGAAGTCATGATTGGATGTGCATCTCAAACATTCATGTTAGAAAACAAGAACCATATACTAACAGTGTCTTGCAAAATGCATTTTATTGAAGAGCAAGATGTATCATAATGTTTCATGATGCATGAACAGAATCATCAACAATTCTGGTGGTCAGCGAGTAGTGACCATTTGGAAGAGGTAGCCAGAGCTAGAAACAAATCTCCTTGAGCCATGTCGAAAAACCACATGCTTCTGGGAGTGCTTGGCGGAGTTCTTGGCTGGTGTGGTCTTACAGCTGCAGGGCTGGCAATTCTCTTCCCCTTCGATTCAATGATGGTACCTGTTGTGCTGGTCACGGGCAACGTGTTGATCGCACTCTGGATTCCACTTGTAGTCTACCTTGTTTTCCGCAAGTCGGCAATGATGGAAGACAAAAAAGATATGGTCCAACTCCACTGGAATCCTGACATCCAACGCCGCGGCATGGGCGACCTCATCCGAAGTGTGAACCACATTGCCATCATCGTCTCCGATGTGGGCCGGTCATTGGCGTTCTACACCGAGATCATTGGCTTCCAGCAAATCCAAAGACCCAACTTCGATCGTCATGGTGCATGGTTGACCATGGGAAATCTGGAGTTGCATTTGATCAAAGGGGTGCCCAATGCACCCACCGGGCGAGATCTCATTGTGTCGCACATCGCCCTTGAGACAGAGTATCCAGAGCAGGTGTTGGAGAAGCTCTTGGAGTTTGATGTGCCCTTCAGGCAGAACATTTCCGTGCCAGATCCGAAAAGGGCCAGAGCGAACTTGGTGGAAGCCTTTGAAAACAGTGAGGGCAAGATCACTCAGTACTTTGTGCGAGACCCAGATGGGTACTACTTGGAGCTTTGCAATTGTGACGTTCTCACGGCTTTTTGTTTGTTCAAGGAGAAGCAGGCCGCCAAGCTGAAAGTTGGCCAGATTCCAAAGTATTTGCAGCTCATGGATGCTGTGCTTGGCACCTACAATGAGTCGGGACAGATGGCCCCTTCTGTATTCCGATTGCCTCAACTGTTCAAGACCGGCGTGATGGCTCATCGCTGGGTGCAAAGGGCACGTGAGGAGTTGTTAACGCCTTTTGAAGAGCGTGTTGAGACAGCCCTTGCTGGAGTGCAGGAGGCAGCGCAACCTGATGCTGATCTCTTGGAAAAATTCACCGGCAGACAAAAGACCTATTGTGATATTACCCAAGGATTCTCACAGGAAGACTTGAAGGCAGCTCTTTGCAGAAGTGGAAATCATGCGCCCACTGCATTGTTGCTTTTGGCGGCCAGCCGCCAGGATGTGAAGGTCTACTTACCGCCCCGGTACCTTCTGAGCGAAGGAGGGCGCGTCCAGCAGCAAGTGATGGCAGTGTCGGCACCGAGCAAGAAAAAGTTTGGCTCATTTAGCATGTTCGCTTCCAAGCCTTTTGAGGATGCAGAGGCTCGATCAGGGGTCAGCCGTGGCGTTGGCCAATTTGGTGTTAGTCAGTCCATTGGCAACTTCTTGGGCATGAGGAGGAGGGAGGCTGATGGATCCAGCACAAGTCAGCTCGGTGTTCGCAGCGGTCAGATGCTGTCCTTGAAATTTGAGAATGATCCCAAGATGCAAGACTACCTCACCAAGAGGAATGCATTGGCTCGGAAGAAAGTGAACCTGCCAGACATTGAAGAAGGAGCTCGCATTGAAGAAGGAGAAAAAGTGACTAGAATGTAGTTTCTAGCGGCCTTGGTTTCACGCATTTTTGAGCAACTTGCTGTTTCGCTGGCTAGATCCTCTCAGGAGGGGCCGTTTTTCTCGAAACTCGTTCAACTCCCGATTGCCAGACTTTTTGGAGTCGACAGGGCGCAACCGGGATATTGGACTTTCTGCTAAAAGCACTTGACCTGGTGGGTGGTTTCAAACAATTCTCATTTTCAGCAAGAACTACCAACAAATGGTTGGTTGACTCATATTTTTCGTCCGAGTTGAAACCACCAACCAGTACTTTTTTTCGAATCTTCTTCAAGGGAGATTTCAACTTTTTGCACATGGCAGTCATGAATCGAGCGAAGATTCAAACCCTTGGACGCCGCCAAAAAAGAACTGGGACAGGCTCAGTGGCGGAGAAAATGCCAATAATGCAAGCTTAGCATCCATTAACCCTGATTAGTCAGATTAAGCAAATATTTCCCACTAATTATCTATTTCATTTGGAGATTCATATTGATCAACCATCATATGATCAACTATTATCATAACATTGTCGTATAACCTCTCTATCATGATATGAACCATCATATGAATCATATACTCAACCATCATTAGTGAATGATTATCATCATAACTCATAACCATCATCATGATCAACCATCAAATGCCATCATTTCTAATATGCTCAACCATCAAATTCGTGATATGGCTGTGGGTCAGTTCACCCTGTACCCCTGGTTCCCCCATCATTAACCAGCTCGTTTTCCCTCGTTATTGTTGGTAAATCCTCCATTAGTTGGTTGGCTAACTGCTTGACCCACAACCATATATAGCTGGTATATCCCCTACTATTGTTGCTTATTATACCCTATCATTAACCGTTAGCCAGCTAGTTAACCCTTGGTTGGTTGGCTAATATTGAACCATAGCCATATATAGCTGGATATAGCTGGTATATCCCCCATTATTGTTGGTTGTTATCTCCTATAAACAATTAACCATTGGTTGGTTGATTAATATTGACCCACAGCCATATACTTGGTATATCCACTACTATTGTTGGTTATCACCCCCTATCATTAACCATTTCCAGCTAGTTAACCCTTGGTTGGTTGGTTAACTGCTTGACCCACAGCCATGCACTCAACCAGCATTGGCGGATCATTTGCCCCGGGATCTCCGAGGAGACGCTGCATGACATTTGCCGTGCCCTCTCCGAGGGCGCCGCGGGCTCAGACCCAAGGAGCGATCTCGTTGGCGCCGTTCGTTGGGAAGCCGCGACGCCAGCTGGGTCAAGCAGCAACGAAACATAGGTGGTTCATGGTTGTTAAGGGATGATGGTTGATAAGGGATGATGGTTGATAAGGGATGATGGTTGTTAAGGATGATGGTTGTTAAGGGATGATGGTTGTTAAGGGATGATGGTTGTTAAGGGATGATGGTTGATAAGGGATGATGGTTGTTAAGGGATGATGGTTGTTAAGGGATGATGGTTGATAAGGGATGATGGTTGTTAAGGATGATGGTTGTTAAGGGATGATGGTTGTTAAGGGATGATGGTTGTTAAGGGATGATGGTTGATAAGGGATGATGGTTGTTAAGGGATGATGGTTGTTAAGGGATGATGGTTGATAAGGGATGATGGTTGTTAAGGATGATGGTTGTTAAGGGATGATGGTTGTTAAGGGATGATGGTTGGTAAGGGATGATGGTTGTAAGGGATGATCACTAGCAATTATAGGGGATATACCAGCTATAGGTGGCTATGGGTCAATCTTAACCAACCAACGGGGATAATCATCAACAATGGCCAGGAAAACGAGCCGGTCAATGATGGGGGAACCAGGGGGACTAATGGTGAACTGACCCGCAGCCAACTGACCATAGGTTGCCATGTTGAGCTTCCAAGTTGGGTTAGCCCCTTGGAACCTCAGTTGGGAAATTCAACATTGCAAATTAGTAGTGGAAAGCCAGCAATGAAATGGTAGGTCTTCCACTTCCAGGTTAACCAGGGGTAACAACGGTGAAAGGCTGATGGTTAAGGTTTATCACCAACAATAGCCATGAAGAATGGACCAACAATGGTGGGAAACCAGCAATAATGTGTTTAAGAGTGGGTCGACAACGGTTGATTTGTGAGCGCTCACGGTGAAGTCAGGCAGATACAAGATGGTAACACAGACTATCAAGGGGTATGGGCTCGAGGATCGAGCGAGTGAGATAGTCCGTTTCGCCATGTGCGGTTGAAGCGATGGCGAGTGTCAAGAAAGGACACCTGAAAGATCAGAAAAAAAAAGAGAAAGAGGAGGGGAAAGAAACAATTGCAATAGATGATGAAGACAAAGATGAGACTCAGCAGAAGACACCACAAAGAAAGACCATTGATTTTGAAGCCGAAGACGCAGAAGACATTGAAATGAGCAAGCAACCGGCAGAGGCAAGAAAAAAACTGAGCACCAGACGCATTTGGGGCGCCAAAGGCTCCACAACAGCACAAGCATTGTATGAAATCGCGACAACACCACAGAGAGTGAACAAGACCTCTGAAGCCAGCACAGCACAGATAGACAGAAAATCCAAGAGGCACGTAGACCAAGAAACACAAGAACTACTACAAGAGATGAAGAAACTCAGCATACAAATGAAGCAGGACTTAGAACAACTCAGATCGACCGGCGCCAGCTCAGCAGACCAGATCAACAACCAGCAAGAGGCAATGACAAGGCAAATGCAGAAGCTGACAGAGATAGCAGAAAGACATGAGGACGAAATAGAAGATCTACGGGCATTGCAGGACTTCACCCACGAGATTGTCTTCGAGCGTGAGCAGAAAGACAGCAAACTCAAGATGATCATAAAATCATGGCCAGCAACAGCCTCGTACTACGACAGGGTGAGAGTCACAGACTGGCTCTTACAACAAGCACAGGTACAAGAACACACAAAGCAAGAACATGGATATTACACAGCCAGCAAAAGATTCACATTATCCCCGGTTACAGTGCTATCCTTTGCAGATCAGGATGCGCAACAGAGATTTGAAAAGTATGCATACACAAGTTTCTCCACAAAATGGCCCCTGCACTACTGGGATGCCCATGGCAACCGCTTGAATCACTGGAAGGGCGGCTGGCACAAACTGGTGATCACCAAATACCAGAGCAAGATCGACTTGATCATCAACATGACGCTGGTGACAGCCATGCAAATCCTCACTGCACAGCAAAACACCGGCTACACAGGCACAACGCACCTTTCACACAGAACTAGCGACAAGCACCTCTTTGACCTCAACGCCCGGAAAGTTATTGCAAAAGCAACCTATGACAAAGACAGAGGGGTGATAGCAATCGTAGCAGAAGAACGCCATGTTGAGACTCTCACAAGTCACTGGCGTGACGGGTGGAGAACTGCACATAAGGATCACCCCAGGTATCCTACATACAGCAAATTTCCCTACGCAATCACATTCGCAGCTGCCAGGCTAGATGAAGAGAAAGAAGACAGAGAGGAGTGACTAAGCTCACCCTCAATACCAAAGAGCAGATGCACAAAGAAAAAAAGGCAACAATTGAGGCAACAACATTTGAGGCAACAATACTCCAGAGGCAGCAGCCGCAGGAGTCAAAGCACACACTTACAAGAGCATCCCCCCCCTCACTCGTTTCACTTGCCTTCTAGTAGGCGCCCCGGGACAGTGCCCATAGGGCTGACTGAGAAAGCTCGGAGTCGTGTATACCAAAGTAGGAAATTCTTTTTCAATAGAAGACATGCTAAAGCCGTGAAAGAGAAGAAAAAACTGAACCGTCGCTTGTGGAGATACTACAAGAGAACACGACTCCGAGAACGAGCCAGACAGGTAGCCAAGGAAGTTTTGCGCGAAAGCCATCTCTCAAAGAGAAAGGCTCTCACGAAACAGGCAAAACAAAAAACACACAAGAAATGCAAACAATGGTTTCAAGCAAACATCCTGGATCTAAAGCGTGAATTTAAACATTTCCGGAAAAACTTTATCTGTCACCGCAGTGATTTGGGAAATAAGAGCCACCTTGGTAAAATCGCGAAAGGACATAAAATTAGACCTAACCAGAGAATCAAAGTAGCTACATTAAATGTACGTGGGCTGAACCACATCACTAAACGGGAAACGCTTGTAAAGATCATGAAGCAAAATCAATACGAAGTTTTGCTGTTAACCGAAACTAATGTAAATCTCGGTTGTGTGGAAAAATGGGACGGATACACCGCTTTCTTCAGTACCAGTATTGACCCAAAAGTTCGTGATCGGGAAGTAGCCAGACGAGAAAATAACAGTTTAGGTAAGCAGAAGCAAGATTGGACCAGCCACCGGCTTGCAGCTGACTTTGAGAATGCCGGCGTAGCAGTCGTTGTCAAAAACAACCTTCTTACGTCAATAAAAGATTTCAAGCAAGTGGATGGTCGAATTGTTTCGGTCACTTTTGCTTCGCATGGGTATGACATGACCTTTATTTGCGCTTATGCCCCGCACAGTGGTTATTCTACGGATGCTAAAGAAGAATTTTATGACCAGTTATCTCAAGAAATTGCATTGTGTAAAGGTAGGTATTTTATAGGTGGTGATTTTAACGCCCGAATTCATTATGTAAGGGAAGGTGATACTGACGTTTGTGGCCCTCACATATTAGGAAGGGGAATGGAATATTTGAACAACATGAACGAACGCACAAAAGAAAGTAGAGCTCTTTTCCTGGGATGGTGTAAATTACACCATCTTGCAATTTTAAACAGCCAGTTTTCGAAACCCCCAGAGAAATTAATCACATATAAGGAAAAGACCAATAATTCTGATTTTGGTCCCCCGTTTGTTGCTGACAGATATGCTCAAATCGATTACTGGCTGACAAGCAAAGAATGGAAATCACTTTGCGATGATGTACAAAGTAGACGCGATATAGCTTTTGACTCAGACCATCTGGTCCTTGAATCATCAATTTGCATGAGGCCGCCGCCGCGGCTGGAGGATACCAGAACAACACACAGATATTCTAAGCCTAATCCTGAACAATGGGCTAAATTCAACCAGGAATGCCATCGTTTTCTTTCCAAAGACCGCTTGTGCTTCCAAAGACTGGTCGAAGGTATCCTTCAAGCAGCGGCGAGCACCTTAGAGAAAGTACCACCTGAAAAGAAAAAACCCTATATTACAAGAAACACCTGGAATAAAATCGAGAAACGTAACCTACAAAGGAAAAACGGCGCCCCCGTAAACGAAATCCGTTCTTTGAATAAGGAAATTTCTAAACTTGCCCGGCTCGATCGCAGAAACCATTTGCTTGAACAGTTCAATGAGAATCCTAATGACCCAAACAAGAAGGGACTGTGGAAAGCAGTCAAGCAATTAAAAACTAAGTTTACCCCGCAATACGTCCAAATGAAAAACGAATTTGGTGAACGTGTTCCTATAACCGCTAGGGCGCAAACAATAGCAGAATATCTAGAAACCAAGCATTGGATGAATGATTCTAACGTAGGCATGCCAGATGCCGCTGCCATTTTAAACAACAATGGCGCGGATGAAAGACCATTCCGGTTGGATGAGCTAAACTGGGCATTGAAAGTGGCTAAAAACAACAAACAACCAGGACCAGATGATGTACAGATGGAACTTCTTAAATGGCTTGATGATTCTAACCGCAGATGTTTTCTACACCTAATCAATGATTGGTGGGTGCAACGGAAAGCCCCAAAAGAACTTTTCATTGCTAGGGTTGTCCCGCTTTACAAAAAAGGGGACACAGATAACGCAGCAAACTATAGACCTATATCTCTTCTCAGCAGTGTCTATAAGATCTATATGATGATGATTCGGCAGAGAATGCAAAATGCCATCGATGATAAACTATCTCCTACTCAGTATGGTTTTAGACCAAACAAGTCAACTTCTCATGCCATTTACGTCATTCGCAGAATCCAAGACTATGCTGAATCAAAAGGTACCCGTTTGAGTTTATCTTTACTTGATTGGGAAAAAGCTTTCGATAAAATCCAACATGATAAGTTAATACTGGCGTTAAGAAGGATGGGATTCAGTACTCAATATTGTGAAGTCATACAAAACTGTTACGAAAACCCAACTTTTTATGTCAAAGATGCTTATGGTTGTTCTACCCACAAGAGGCAGTCTGCTGGCATAAGGCAGGGCTGCCCTTTATCCCCGTATCTTTTTGTTATTGTCATGTCTTGCATTGATTTCGATATACGTTCTAAGTGTAGCAGCTGGGTTGCTAATGGTCGTATCCCAGGCCTGACCTTCGACATGGTCTACTATGCTGATGACACAATTTTGTTCTCGACTGATAATAGGGCCCTGAATGAATTATTATCCTTGACGGAATTGACATCTAGCAAGTATGGCCTGCGATTAAACAAAGACAAATGCGTTGTAATCCAGATGAATAATGACGGCTCGGTCCATTTCAACAACGGAGACCAGCTCCCGAAAAGATTTGAATCGATGTATTTGGGCAATGAAATCAACAGGGAGGCAAACATACGACACGAAATTATCAACAAAATCCAAGAAGTGCGGAAAACATGGTTCCGGTTGCTGCCGTACTGGAAGGCTACAAGTGCAAGCAAGAAATGGCAGTTGTTGATTTTTGATGCTGTTATCAGATCAAAACTTCTTTATGGGTTAGAAACGATCCACCTCACTCAAGCCATGCTAAACAAGATAGATGCCTTCCAGCTACGCAATCTGAGGAAAATCCTCGGAATAGCACCGACGTATATAGATAGACGCAACACTAACACAACAGTCCTACAGAAATGTACAGATTTAGCTTTTCCTGCAGCGGGCGACCACAGGACCGTTCAATTATTTAGCAAATTATATTTGAACCGTAAGGCTAAACTACTTGGACATGTGATCAGATCCCCCAACGACGATCCACTTAGACAAGTTTCTTTTGAACCGGATACTGCGGTCAGAGTCCAATATGGAAAGAAAAGATGTGGTCGCCCCCGGCAAAATTGGTTGCATTATGCCAAGAAATATGTTTTTGAGGAAAAACTTGGTGGCATTGAATATGAAGAGTCGTTGCGAACTGACACTCGTGTATACAATGCAGCCAACAACAGAGAGTTTTAGCTTCGCAATTCCTTGGCTACGCCAACGCCTTGCAAACCCGTGATGAACCTCAGTGCAAGGTATGGCTGGGAAAAAAAAACACAGACTATCAAGAGTTGATTCACTTAAATGACATTGCTCGTTGTTCAGTTGTTCTAGATTTATGTAAATATACATGATATATGGCTTTAAATGAAAACGTCGATTTCAAACAGATGAATAAAGCCAAAGCTTTTCAATGAATATTGCAATATATCATATGAAGCGAATGGAAAATCTACATGTTCATCAACCCACATGGTGACTAACCAGCTGGTAAAACTGCTGTCGCGCAAGCATGTTCTGGCACTTGGCTTCAACCAAGCGACCCAACAGACAAGAGGTAGAACTCATTTTAATTCATTTTATTTCAGTGGATCCAGCAGTCAAGTGACACCTTCCCGGTGATATCAAACCGGTTTCCTTCAAAGCAGTGCCTGAGTACCATTCGGTTCCCGGGAGTCAACCATTATGCATTGACCATTGCAAACCTTCGCAATTGGTCATTCTTCAATGTTTGTTGACCATCAGGAACCATTATCATTTTCATTGATGTTGGCAACCATCACAAAGCCATTGTATATTACTAGTCAAAACCATTGATGCTGGAATTTGTTATTGACTGTTACTCACGAACAGTACGACTAACACTGACCATGTGCCTGCCCCACTGTTGCCGATTTTGATTCCAATTGACATCAACTTCAACACAATGAATGCCAAACCGCTCCCAATTTTGCCATTGACGGTGAGTGCTCTACAATCAAATTTGTGAGTTTACTTCATTACGTTTTTCGTACTGACCATGGACCATGACCGTTGGCCAACCATGTATAAACAACCATTAACATCTTGATTAGTGTCATCGAGTCATCAACCAGTAATTCTCACGGGTAAGAAACAAAATTAAACTCCGTCATTGGCTATGTCCCCACTGGCTGACCACTTACACTTCAAGATGTTCATTGCTCATTCTGAACCATTAAAAAACATTTTTGACTGTCACAAACCATTACCAACTTTTGAACCATCAATACCCCTCAAAACCATCATCATCAAAACCATCGTCATCCTCATCCTCATCCTGTTCCTCCTCCTGATCATCATCATCATCATCATCATCATCATCATCATCATCATCATCATCATAAGCAGCTTGTCATCCAATTGGTTTCAGTTCTGCAGGTGGTGACTTTCAGATTTCACGTTGGCCGCAAGGCGTCAAGAGGCCTCCCTGAGGATCAAGGAGCCCGGTAAGATCACCTCCGCACAGGCCACCGGTGCCCCTGAGGGAGATGGCGATCGTGGTGGGTTTCATGATTGTAAACCCACCATTAATCATAATGGTGAATTCATCAACTGTTGTTTTTAGTTTGTAATGATCAATCATGCTAATCATTGTTGGTACTGTTGTTTGATAATGTTGAAACCGTGATTGTTACAGGTAAGTATTGGCTGATATCCAACTGATGGTTGATGATAGTGGCTATGGGCCAGCACCAACCAACAATAGTGACCAATAAAACAATGATGGTTCATGATGCTGGGTATGGCCCACCGCCTGGTAATAAGATGATTCACGGTCATTGGTGGAAAATAGTGTTATCATGTCAATCAGTGACAGTGTTGCAATCATGGCTAGTGGTTAAGGAATGGCAAGGATTTGTTTCATTCTAGTAGGGAAAGAAATTTGGTCAAGCCTGATTAACATGTGTTTCGATCTTCATGGCGGTTGATGATGGCTGGTAATGGTTATAGAATGTTGTCTATAGTTGAGCAATGTTGATCGTGCCTGGCAATAATAGTGGCCATTTCGGGCAAGGAGGATAAATGTCCAATTAATGGTTTGGTAATGCATGCTCCTATTGATGATGATCACCATTGCCACATCATGGCAATGGTGGTGGAAGGTTTTCACTGAGTGGACTTAGAGTTGCTTAACCAAATCCTCGGCACATACCTTCATGGTCACGCAACATTCACATGTACCCCGGCATGTTGCGCCTTGGCTTTTGGTTCGCGGCTGAATGGAAGCGAGTAAGCAGTTGCAGCTTCACCCGTGGTTGTTCAGCTTGTGACACAGCTGGGGACCAGGGGATTCTGACAATCGGTTGTGGCAAAAGTGACTTATCATTGAAGTCTCAAAACCTGGGGTTCTCACAATCAATCAAAGAAAATGTTGTCCATGCGTGTGTTTTTCTTTGTGTTGTTTGTGCCCCAAACTGTTAAAACTGTTAGCGCCACCAACGTCCGAAATGGATGAACATGTGCAATATCTACACCGTGATTGGAGGCCAAAATGTTCACTGGTTTACCTGTTGACACTGCCGCTTCTTCAATCAATTTTATGCTGCAGGCAGGCTCAACGGCTGTTGATGCGCAAGAAGCTGGAATCACAGTGTGGTTCCCAGACCAGTGTGGAAGGGTTGATGGTTCCTATGTTTCGTGTGTTTATCCCGCGGAACTCTGAGTGTGTGATGACAAGTCTTGTTTCCACTGCCAAATATACCTGGAATGATTGACAAGCTTCGGCAACATGTTCTTGGAGATTGTTGAACATTGATGAAAATGATGGGTGTCTCAATCGTAGCGCTTGAACGTGATCTATTCATGTTCCAAACCAAACTTAATATAATCCACGTGAATCATCACCAAGCATTGCTAAGCATCAACCTTCAAGGTTGCTGTGCCAGCTGGTTATGCACCATTCTTAACCATATAACATGAATCTCCACCATCAACATCCATCAGCCATGACACTTCCTGCCTCGTGCACCTGCCTCGCTCACGCTCCGGCTCAGCCTACCGTCGTCTAAGGCCTCGCAGCTCACTCCTCAAATGCGGCTCTTGGGTCCTTTGGCGTCCAGGACTTGTGTGTTCGGCGAGCAGAAGCGGAAGATTTCATGGTGATTAGTGGGTCATTCATACCATAAGTGTTGGCAAGTGGTGGTGACAACTGGTTGTAACTGCTTATTATCCTGTACTGCTTAAAGTTGTGCTGGTGAGAACTAGTGGTGAATGGTGATGAATGGTGGTTGGTGATTCTCAACAGACTTTCACTTTGCTAGGTGCCTAATTATATACCAAAAAAACGAAAACTCCAACAACATGCCTATACCATCCTATACCCTTTTGATTACTTGATAATTACTTGTCAACCAACAAAACTCGGATTGGAACACCGCTCCATTTGGAAGAACTGGCCATGCTGGGGGCTATGG
>VSDK01015421.1:388970-487084 GCA_009767595.1 Symbiodinium kawagutii
GTTCGGCCCCCAGGTGTCGTGAAAAACGTGGTGGCCTTTGGGGCCTTTATTGACATCGGCGTGGGCTGCGATGGCCTCTTGCACGTGCCTCGGATGCTGGGAATCTCCGAGGGTCGAGATTGGGGTGTGTGGGTACGTTGAAAAATGGTGGTATTTGTTTTTCTGTTTTATGCTCTTGCCTTCAAATGAAACTTGGAAATGAATGTCCAAAAATGCTGGTACCCCTGAAACTGGTGGTCTCCTTATCAGTAACAGCTATTGTGGCATGACCAATGGTTAACCACTCACCATTTATGGACAAAGTCTTCTATTGTAAATGCATGGTTGATGGTTGCTGACAACCTGAGAGCCAACAATGGCTCAAAGAGGACAATGGTTGGTTGCTTGGTAAAGACGAGCCCGGTCAGCTTGTTCGGATAATTTTGATGTTCACCTTTTTGGCAGGATATGACCTACAGCCAAATGATTTATGATGTTTATGACTGGCACCCAACATGTGGAGGTCAAAATACGGCAACAAACATAAACATCAATGATTATGTCTTAGTTTGGTGATTGTAAGTATCGCTGTTTCAAAATGTGGTTGATTAGCTCGCTAAACATCATCATCGCTTGGGTCAGGGTAGCTCCGTCATGGTTCCCAGCCACCGAGATCTCGAATTATCCGCCCAAGTTGCGCTCGTGTGCTGCCAGCCTCTCCGTCAATGACCAGGTTGAAGTAGCTGTTGTGCCACCTGGCAGGGGAATGGTTGTGCCGTGGTGAAGTGCAACCATTGGAGGACTACAAACAAAATGGGCAATGAATGATCAGATATATAGGTATATATATGTAAATCTATAGGCAAACAAAATACATTTAATGATGGTGTGAATTTCGAATGGTAGCTACGAGGTACTGTAGCGAACCGTCAGGAAAAATGTGTTTGTTTCCCGGGGTCAACCAAGCTTCAGCGGTGGATCAAACCCATGTTCCAGCCCAAGAACGAAGAGCCAGCTTCCTGGGTTGTTGATGCGTCTTGTTCCCTGGCTTTTGGTGGAAAGAATCCACGCAACCTGATGATACATGGTGTTTCATGATGGTCAAGCTGATGAAGTTTGGTTGCTTCAGGACGATTCCTGGTCCACCAAGTTCTGCAAGTAGCTTATGGTGGTCGCATGGGTAGATCATTTCCCTGGCAAGTGGGAAGCAGAAAACCAACGGGAGATCCATTTGAATACACCGTCCACGATTGATGGTAGGTCACCAGCCAGCCGGCATTCCCGGCAGGACCCCGCTTTTTCCTTTTGTAACACCAGCTCTTAGCTTAAGAATACGAAGGAGCATGCAGAACTCTATTTTTGGTTGAGGGGTCTTTACGCCATGTCGTGATTCATCATGGGAAGAGAGATAGCCCGGGCAAAAAAAAGAGAGATATGTCCACATGTGTTGTCAAAAGTATATCATAGAGTTTTGCACTTGAGCTCGAATATTCTTTCAATCACAAGGTGCATTTATGCATAGATTGTTTAGATATATTGATATGGTAAGTTACATTTGGACTATTATTTCTGATTTGCAATGTCATTAATTTCCCTTTAGATGCTTGTGCATGCCGATTCATAAATCTGTAAATTGCATGCCGGCAGTGCACAGGGTCAACACATATCTCTACACAAAAATGCACACTCACTGGCAGTGGGTCAAAACCCTGTACACCTGGTTCCCCTATCATTGGCCATTCGTTTCCGCTATTATTGGTTGGTTATTATCCCCTATTATTGATGGTTAATATTGACCCACAGCCACTGGCCATCCAGGTCTGCAGAGTGCCGCCACGAACGAGGACAAGGGCTTGGTGTTGGAGTAGCACGAGGGGCTTTGGTGCTCCATAGACGTGTGTAATTTCTTGCTAATGGTTCAGGAAAGTCTATAACAACAGGGGTGACTGTTGATAAGCAAAGCTAATGATATGGATTATTGCTAGGGGAGGATGCAATGAAACTCCATATGGCTTTGCAAAACAACAAGGGGAATAAGGATACATAGCCAACCAACCATGACCAACGGTGTAACACACAGACGCATTGTAAAAACCAATGGTTCATCACAAAATCTTGTCAATCATCACGGGCACCTGCGTCACCATCCGTCGTCGTTTTTCGTAACCCCTTTCTGGCACACCCTCATGCTCTGGTCCAGTTGCTCCTGATATCCATGCAAATGCCCATATTTTCCTCGGAAGATAAAGTTTTAAACTGATTGGCCTACGCAGGCAGAGGCAAAGAGAGAGGGAGAGAGGGAAAGCGAATGAGAAAGAGAGAAGACATGAGAAGACATGAGAAGACAAAGTGAGAGTCCGCGAGACGAAGAGCAAGAGCGAGAAGCAGAGGTGACCTAGCTTGGTTGAAAGTTATTAATGTTGTTGACTGAAGATTAGTTACCCAACCTCGGGAAATCAAACATAGCTGGCTCTAAAACGGCTGCTTGCGGCAGGCCTGAATGTCTCCAGAGGTTGAATTTTTCTAGCCAGCTATCCAGTAATATCTAGTAGAAGCTATCTACTACTATCCATACAGTAGATTGGCGGAGGGAGTTGATGATCCAAAGTGCTGAAGGATCGATGCCCAAGTTCCATCGGGATTGAAAGCCAGCGGTGACCCCCATGCGGAAAAAGCTTCGCTCCTAAGGATGTTCTCCTGGGGGATGGGCGGCCAAACCTATAGCGGCGGTGGCCAAAGCCAGAGCAGCAGCATGTTTCATGTGCTTCTCCGCGCGAGGAAAAGACAAGTGGCGCATCGCATTGACCATGAAATGATCCTTGTGCTCGCTGGCATTCCCAAAGAGAATCGGAGAAGCGGCTGCAAATTTCAGAGTTTCAGGAAGTCACAAATCATGATCGGGCCCAACCAAAAAAAAGTTCAAAAGTGCATGGTTTTGATCCACGGCCATTAGATGAAGGATGATCAAGCATCCTCAGCAGTGGCTCAAATTGAAGTATTAAAAATGGTCCAAGAATGGCCAAAAAAATACAGATAAAGATGTTGACCTGTGGTAGACACTGCCTAAACAACGGGAAGCAACGGTTCGCTGACTATTCATCAACAGGATGGTCATGAGCCTAGCGACGCCGGGATTCATACCCACCAACACTCTATGTATGTAGATGAACCTTTGCAATTATACCTCTAAAATGACCTTTTGATGGTGGTGGATATGCCATACATGGAGCATTTGGAATGTATATTGGCATAGTGAAAACCACCACAACGTGGTTGAGATAATCCCTTTACATTTGGCCACAGTGGGGCCCTGTGAGGTCATGATGGCATCGGTGGACCACTGGAGCCCATACCATGGCGATCCATGGGGATAATCAATGACTTTGGGCGTAAATTTTATGCACCCTCGCACTCGCAAAATGCGGGGAACTTTGCTGTTTATCCTCCAAACTTTGTCAGAAGGATGAGGATGTGGAGCTTTTTTGGTTTACGGAAGCGCCTTCAAACATGCACACATTTCACATGCTCGGGTCAATAAAGATGTATACTACCTAGCAGAGGGACGTGTAAAGGGATCGTCATTAAATGAGATTCCTGCCTGTCCTGACTGCTGTTGTAGGAGAAAGTGTAGACCGGAAAAAAGCCACAAGAGTTCCTTGGGTCCTTAACCACATGAACCATCACCCGACTATTCGGAAGCGTCTAATGCGTGAGGTGGGCAGTGGACGGTTTTGGGGCGTACTCCCTCATTACTGCAGTCCCTCATGTTACCCACTTCGAAAATTGATTCCTTTGAATCCGTCGGTTTTTTGTTTCCTGCAAGGTCCTCTTAAGAAAGACGAACAGAGAGGTTATGTACTTATCCAACCATTGACAGTAATGCCCCCTGCTAAGGCTTCCGCCACCGAGGCCAAAAAACCACCTGCCCACTTTGGCCCCTTTTTGGACCCGGAGGCCGTCCGTGTCTTCGTGAAAATTCGCGGCGCCAGGTGTGCCGCGGCCATGTACAGATGCAGATTAGTTGATGATCCACTCCAACGGCAGCTGTCAGGATGCACATATATGGCTATGGGTCAAGATTAACCAATAGTACTGGGGGATAATGACCAACCAATAATAGGAAAAACAATGGTTAATGATAGGTACTCACATGGTAATACGCAATAAAAGTTGAAAGATTAGATTGGCATTTTTGTCTACTGATGTAGATTGTTCAGGGTATGATTTGCATATGATATACATTGCCAATATGTAGAGGCAGTCCATATCAACCCTGCATTTCAAATGTGCATTGCTGTTGGAAGAAAACGTGCCATTTCTGAGCATCGATGGGGATTTACACCATGGAGGCGGGACTCCCGGATTCATCGAGCAGCTCTATGCTAAGACCCACTGGCACCTAAGAAGTGACAGCCCTCGGTGAGGCCTCGTTTTCGCTGTGTCGGCAGGTATTTACAGCCTTGGTTCACGATGGCTGTCGTACATCATGATGGTTCACGCGATGTCACGCAGGTTGCTCCAGGGGGAAAGCCCGAAAGGGGAGCAACATGGAGCAAGCCTAAACTGTTGCCAACCGTTTAGAGTTTAACAGCAAGCTGCAACAGTTAACTACAAGGATAGCTGTGTTTAACTATCAGCTAGCTCTTAGACAAAATCATCAGCCTCAAAGAATGGGTCCAAACTTGCGAGTATACAACCATTGTCAACGACCAGACGGATCGGCTTTATGTTTGAACCATCACTGTATTGCAATCAGCATCCATCAGCCATCATCGTCATCAAGAACCATGATTTTTGGCCATCATTTAGCCCACAATGCTCGGAAACATTCGGAAACCATCACCATGCAAATTGAAGCCATCATATTCACCACTATGAGCCATGATATGAACCATTGCATATTGGACCGATAGCGATTACGAATACTCACCACCATGACACCTGCTCTTGGAGTGGCCTCGCGCTTGGGTCCCCTTCGTTGGCATGGGTTGCCGCTGGAGACGAGGACGCCGCTGATAGATGCGAAACGTCGCGCTTGCAACGCTGCGAAAAAAAGGTGGAGTGGTCATTGGACCATGAGAGAACCAACATCAACAAGCGCACTTACCATCACCAACTATCACCAACTAACATTGCTCTGTAATGAAATTGACCATCAACTATTATCAATATCCACTTGCAGCCATCGTCAACGATTACGAAGCATCACCAGCCATCATGAACAATCATTAGACCATGGTTTGACCACCATTAACTGCGATTCTGAATCATCCTATGGCACGATCAGCTGGGGTTGTTGCAGGGGGTTGAGTCGGCATTTGTTTTGAGATGATGGCTTGTACCCCTCTAAACCCCTATAAGTGGTGAATTTTCCTCGCTCTAATTCGGGGTGCTTCTGGGAGTCCAAGGGGTGAAGCTCACCTCGCAGTCCACCATCTAAAGGTGTGCCGTTGGAGGAAAATTTTGGTCAGTGAAATGGGCTTAAATGGCAAAAGTGATTGGACCGGTGATGAAATGTCCATAGTGTCTGGTAGAATGATAATGTTTTTTTCAGGATTGTGTTTAAGTTAAGGCTATGAGACTTTAGTAGGTTGTGGTACCATTGCCAAGAGGTTATTGTCCAAGATTGATCATCGACGGCACCTTCAACACGTCCAAGGTGCTATGAATCATGACGACTGGTGATTGGCCATGAGACACCAGATTAGACCATGCCTTTCAGGGAAAACCCCTTGAGTAAGCATTGTCAAGCATGATCACAACGGCCGATTTAAGCAATGATTCGATGGCTAATGCCAAAATGATCCAGCCATCCGTCCATCCGTCCATCCGTCCATCCATCCATCCATGGACCACCAATGGACCACCAATGGACCCTCCATTGACCATCAGCATTTGCCATGTCGAGGTCCGAACCCTCCACGTTGCATCGTGGAGCCGAATCTGCCGCTGGGCCTACGCTTAGCCATGGCATGACGTTGTGGACCCCTGGGAAGTTAGAGCCATCACCCATTTGCAGCTACAAAATGGGCCCCCAACCGCAGATAGGTTGGTTTATAACTAATCTAACTAGGGGTAACTACCAGTTATAGGGGCTATAACCCAACTTATAAGTGGTTGGGGGCCCACCTTGTATAAAGGGAATGTGCAGCTTTTCTAGCTGGGAAATCGCCCTGTTCAATCTTATATCAGAAAAGTGGATCCGGGGATTTACAACTACCACCTTTGCTGGGAGGGATTTACCCATTTCAATAGATCTACCAGCTATAAATTCTTGATTTTTCCATTACAAGAGGGTGACCACCGCCAATCCTGAGTCACCTTGATCAAAAGTTATCAAGCATACTGTTGAACCACCTGTGCCGTTTCTGGACAGATTTGACCATCAACCATTGCGAAGCATTCATCATTCCCAAGTGTGAATCATGAGCCTTGTTGGCCATTTACCAACGATGAGCCAATCAACCAGTAGTGATTGTATATTGTCAACCGCTATTTGCACCAACCACACCATCACAAGTGCTATGCTCACTGGTTGTTTTGCCTTTTTTTGCCCATGGCGTCAAATCCTCCCGCTCCTGAATTCATGGAGACGCCACGGTTCAACAACGTTTGGTGATTGAGATGCTTCCAAATATTCAATGTTTCGTCATTATCTAATGCTGGGGATTGTGATCTCCAGAATGATGCTGGCTGATGATGGCGGCCCATAGGGATGGCTTCACTTCTCTTGATGCACCTAAAATCTGGTAAAAAGTCTGGAAATGCCAAGTTGAGCGGCCGGATGTTGGCCATTTAATGATCACCCAGCACCGGCAAATTCTGGGATGGCGAAAACATGTTGAAACTATCGATCATGGAGACATCATGAGGCATCCAGACAACTGGCTTCATACTGGTTTCCTTGAAATCCCCAACTTTGGTGGACAATCAAGTGCCTCCATGCCATAGCTGTGGCACATCACGAGGGATTGAAGTACTTGTAGTACGTAGTCTTAGTAGTGTCCATTGACTACCTCTGAGCAATGGCAGCCTTCCAACCTTTACAACTTTTCCATCAACCCGGGGCGAAAATCCTGCAAGGTGGCATCCTCAAGTTTTCCGGGCGAGGCTGAAAGCTTTGAACATCCACCAGTTGAATCTTTGGTGTTTCACCATCAAATCTGGGCTCCAAAGACTTCCGTTTAACCCTCCGGGAGCAACGGAGCCTGGTCGAATGGCCCCAGGTTTGGTCCTCGGCATTGCTCCCTGGTCAGCAGGCAGCAGCTTGGGACAGGAGTTTTCTGGCAGCCGGGGTACATGGTTTGTTTGCGTGATAGTTGTGGTTCACCATTTGATTTACTTAGTGATGCTTAATCAAGTATGCACTAGAGTGATTTGGTAGTCATGGTTGCCTATGCTAGTCTTATGCAGATATGTTTGCTTTACCGTGCATTGTCCACTTCTGAGCATCTCTGGCTGATCTTTGCACCTGGTTGCTCACCTGGAGTGGCGATGACGTAGTGCCCTGAAAAGCGCGGCCTTTCCGGAAGCGAGGAAAGAGGTATAGAAGTATATAAACAATTGAAAGTACACTAGACCGCCTCCAACCGGACTTTCAATTACTGCTGTGTTTTTTCGTCAAGGGCTGGTTCATGGTTGGGGGCACCGCACATGTGTTTTTTAAACACTCAGTGCATGCGGTGTCATGGGATGACATCTCTTGTTATCATCAAAACCTGCTTGTTTGGATAGGTGGGAAAAACCTGGCCTGGCACGGGCCTACCGTTTTATGGATGCAATACATGCGTTGGACCCTTCCCAAGGAAAACTCAGAAATGACACATGGCTTGATGGTTTGATGTTTGGGAGCATTGCTGTTTCAGTGTCTCTTGTGTTTTGCTCGTGGGTTCTGAGGCACCACCTTAGTCTTTTCAGTGTGCAGATTGTTTGCGAGATTCAGATGATGTAGATCCGGACCAAGTTACACATCCACCCATCAAAGTTGCCACGGACATATTTTTACAAGATGACATGTGTACATATACACTTCGCCTTCATATGCTGTTTGCAATCTGAGCATGTACCATCGATCCGATCAAGGCGTTCTTTGACAATGGCTTGGGACAATCAATGGCTCAAGCACCAACGGCAGAATGTTGCCCACCAGTGGTGGCTATGTGGGGCCAAAAGTGTCCACTAGCGGCTCCGAACTAATTGACCTTCAGGTGTTAGGCTTGAATGGTGAAGGATGCGATCTGAGCGTTTCTTCGTCCATGCTGGGCAGGGAATTGCGCAGGATGATTTCAAAGCAACTTCCAAGAAATGGCGCGAAGGTTGTGCTCCATTACCTTGCTGCACCATTGAAGCTCCACCAAAGCTTGCAGGAGCAAGGCATGCAAGGCGAATCTGTGACATTGTCCTGCACATACGTTCCTACGGATTTGTTTGCTGCAGCGAAGTGTGTGTTGGGAGAGATGGAGCCTGAAGATGGGTATCCACTTGAAGGTCTGACGCAAATAGCCGGTTTGGCATCGGTTGATCTCCTGCAGCATTTGCCAGAAAGCCTCAGAAGCTTGACATTTGCTTACTTGTTTGACGAGAGTTTGGAAGGCGTGACGCTTCCAAGCAGCCTGCAAAGCTTGACCTTTCAAGATGAGTTCGACCAGAGCTTGAAAGCAGTGGCGTTGCCAAGCAGCCTGCAAACCTTGACTTTTGGTCAGTATTTCAACCAGAGCTTGGATGGAGTGACGTTGCCCAGCAGCCTGCAAAGCTTGATCTTTGGTGATGAGTTCAACCAGAGTTTGGAAGGAGTGATGCTGCCAAGCAGCCTGCAAAGCTTGACGTTTGGTTCTCGCTTCAACCAGAATTTGGAAGGGGTGACGTTGCCAAGCAGCCTGCAAAGCTTGTTGTTTGGATATGGCTTCAACCAGAGCTTGGATGGAGTGACGTTGCCAGGCAGCCTGCAAAATTTGAGCCTTGGCCTTCACTCCAACCAGAGCTTGGAAGGACTGACGTTGCCAAGCAGCCTGCAATACTTAAGCCTGTGCCTTCACTCCGACCAGAGCTTGGAAGGAGTGACGTTGCCAAGCAGCCTGCAATACTTAAGCCTGTGCCTTCACTCCGACCAGAGCTTGGAAGGAGTGACGTTGCCAAGCAGCCTGCGAAGCTTGACGTTTGGCCATTCCTTCAATCAGAGCTTGGATGGAATGACGTTGCCCAGCAGCCTGCAAAGCTTGAATTTTGGTGAGTTTTTCAACCAGAGCTTGGATGGAGTGACGTTGCCCAGCAGCCTGCAAAGCTTGATCTTTGGTGATGAGTTCAACCAGAGTTTGGAAGGAGTGATGCTGCCAAGCAGCCTGCAAAGCTTGACGTTTGGTTCTCGCTTCAACCAGAATTTGGAAGGAGTGACGTTGCCAAGCAGCCTGCAAAGCTTGACGTTTGGCCATTCCTTCAACCAGAGCTTGGATGGAGTGACGTTGCCAGGCAGCCTGCAAAATTTGAGCCTTGGCCTTCACTCCAACCAGAGCTTGGCAGGAGTGACGCTGCCAAGCAGCCTGCAATACTTAAGCCTGTGCCTTCACTCCGACCAGAGCTTGGAAGGAGTGACGTTGCCAAGCAGCCTGCGAAGCTTGACGTTTGACCATTCTCTCAACCAGAGCTTGGATGGAGTCACGTTGCCAAGCAGCTTGGAAAGTTTGACCTTTGGTGATGAGCTCAATTTGGAAGGGGTGACGTTGCCAAGCAGCTTGCAAATCTTGACCCGTGTGGGTCATGACGACAACTTGACGTTGGAAGGAGTGAGGCTGCCAACGAGTCTTCACAGCTTTTCTGTTGGTTTCGTCTCGGTTAGTATCGGGTGATTCCTTTGTGCCTAATTATGTAGATTCAGATTTGTTTGAGATTCAAACTTTTTGATTTATTGCGTTTTTTGTATCTTTGCAGAGAGAGAGAGAGATGTTTTGTTTGTTTAATGCTTTTAATACTATGAATTACCGTGTCCATTGGAAAATTGACGGCATGGCTGGTGCCGGTGCATTGAGGAGGTTCTGAGTGTTTAAGGATGGAATCATCCAGAGTCCAGAGTGGTACACCGTCGCTCCGCGTTGAAACAATTGTGGGAAGTTGTGGGTTCCTTCCATTCACAGCCTCATTCAGCGGGCTGGTTATTTGAACCATCAGTGCATGTCGTGCAAGGTTTTTGTTTGAACCAGTCCATGCGCATTTAACATCAGCTGGAAAGAGTAAAACAGGATAAAAAAGATAATCTTTTTAAAACAGGTAAAGCAGGATAAAACAGGATGAAACAATAAGACGGGATAAAACAGCAAAACAGGATATGTATATTTTATTGTTTATGTCAGTCAGTTGTTTTTAGTGTATATGCTCTCTGAATGTGCCAACCTTGGAGTGCACTGCTGCTATCCACTGCCAGTTACCGTGTTACATAGAAGGTGGGAGACCCAATTGACTATGGGTCAATATTAACCAACCAATATGGGGGGGGGATAACTACCATTAAAAATAGGGAAAACAATGGTCAATGATGGGGAACCAGGGGTACGGGGTTTGACCCACAGCCAATTTCACTTCATTTTTGTAATTTCACTGGTGTCCCTTGAATTCTGGTTCATAATTGAACACTGTTATCCATTGATTGTCAACCCATGATTGACAACTGTTTTCCATTGATTGCCCGCTATTAAATTAAGAAACTGTGATCCAGTGACCCATGAATAGCCACTATTCACAAACTCTGACCCACGATTAACCACCATGACCCACTACTAACAACACATGCGGGCACATTAGGATACATTGGCAAGAGTCATTCAATGGGTAGCAGCATGGGAGAATGCCCAAGACATTTAAGCCGGATATACCAGCTACGCATCGGCTTCGATATGGGTATGTATGGGTATCTCCAGATCAGTTGAACTGGTGAGATCCCCAACCACCCCCAAAAATTACAACATCGATTTGTTTTCGGGAAAACAATTGGATCTGGGAGTTTGGAACAGTTGGAAACAGTTTACTCAACTGTTGAACTGGTGCTTGAACAGCTGCCACAGTTGAGAAAGCTGCAATCCCCAGCTGGTTCTGTTCTTCTGTTCAGCTTCAAGGTGAGTTCAGGGCGTTTCCATGACACTGGGATGACGGGACATGATGGGACCATACAGCAACAGACGATGTATATACCCTTTGCTAATCTGACATAGCTGGCTCGATAATCCACCAGTACTGTATGGTTTACTGATACATATTGATACCTATTTGGAATGGTCATTGCTCAGATTATTGCACCAGAGCTTACAGTAATGTTGTTCAAACTATTCGTAACATTACAAGATGGTGGTTGCAAACATTTTTCATTTCCCCTAGTAGTTACTAACAAATGGTTGGTTGACAAGCACATTTTTCATAGTTGTATTTCAACCACCAACCAGACTATCAAGTTGGACAAAGTGGTATTTTCGGGGCACATGGACTTCGTGTTTGGCGCTTTGGTTTTTGTTTTTTTTTGTTTTGTTGTTTCTTCGTGCGTGCTCGGGGCACATGGACTTATCAATCAATGACCCTGCCGCAGGCTTTGCCTGCTGACCATGCAGCGAGGGGGCCTAGAGGAGGATCATGATGAAGATCACTTGGCAGTTTCTCAAAATGGGGATACCCCAAAATGGTTGGTTTATTACTATACATGACTAATAGTGGTGAGTTTGGGAATCCCCTATTTTGAGAAACTGCCACTTGGCTGATGATTGACAGGGCTTCTGACAGGTTTCTCGGGAGGATGATACACATGGATTTGTCCATCATTGGTAGCTACGAACCATCCAATAGCAGCCGGTGCTGATAGGGAAGCCACCAGTTTGAGGGCACACCATGGTAATACCTGTTGAGCAATCAAACGGCAATACAAATCCTCAAGTTTGCAAGATTTTGGGAAACTTGTCAGATAGTGGGTGGTTCTTGTCTTCAAGTCCTCCTGAAGGTTCAGTTCCATTTGCAATTTGCAATATCACAAGTTTCTTGTTTGTTGTTGTGAAGGCAGCATCCTTTCTCAATACTCGACTGCACATTGCATTTGAATTCAAGATTCAGAAGTTCGAAATATAGACTTTCACTATGAATTGTGTGGGAGGGTGTCTTCTTGGTATTCAATATCTCCAGTCGCAGATTTGGACCATGCGACGGGAAATCAGTGAATCATGGCTAGCCATGCTTTATCAACATGTGTTTAATGTTCATCCACCATCGGGCGGTTTTCAACAATGCGGTCAAACAAGTATTCTTTCTCATGGGCTAATCATCATCAATCAATCATGGTCAACACATGTTCCTGACACATCATGACGCTTCCTGATGCTTCCATGGCCGTGTGTAGGAAACCTAGTAGCCCTAGCTGTTCACACCCCAAACAAGTCCAGAATATTCCAACTCTTGGGATTTGCGCTATAGGGCACTACCCATTTGTTCGTTGTACATCGTTACACATGGTATAGCAGCTTATGGGCTTATGGTGCAGGGAAAACTTGTCCTGTACTTTGCAAACAAAGCAAAGCTTAATGATCCAACTTACACCTCAAGTTATACATGGCAATGTCATGCAACCCTCCAACAACCATGGATATGATAAGATGCTGGTGGTGGCTGGCAGGGAGCGAGGCCAGGAGCTAGGGGTATCCTGCCCTAGCCCTTTAATACCGCTGAGCCAGGCCAGGAGCTACCAGGAATACCCCTTCACCAAATTAGGATGGTTCTACATCTTTTTGCCGTGGTTTTAAGCCTCTTTTTTATTTCATCAAAATTTGATGTTTTATTTCTACATTTAATGTAATTATGTAGTAACTTCAATGGTTGGTTGACTGTGTATTGGGACCAGTGCAAAGTGGAAAAGGTTGGTTGACTGATATTTTTCATGACGGGGTGGTGAAGCACCACCAACAAGTTATAACCATTGACTATCATTACACATCCCCACTAACTTAGGTTGTTAGTGTTTTTGGGATATGATTGATTTACCAGGTAACCACTAAAAATATATTTTTAGCAAGGGATCTATAAGCCACCAAGACATCATTCGCCACCATTAAGCCATGCGACTGTTGGTGATTCCCCTGTTGATTCCATCCATGGGCTGGGGCGCGTCAGGGGACACCCACCGAGGCATACGCCTTAGAGGGCCTGGCGGAGCAGTTCGGTGTGAAGCTGCAGCTTGAGGCGGAGCGCCGACGACGACATCACCATGGGAACGGTTCGGTTGAAGCATGATTCAAGGGCTAGTGAATGGCTCATGGAGGAGGATGAGGAGGATGAGGATGATGAGGATGATAATGATGATGGTGAATTCAGAGAGTAAATCGATTATGAATGGCGAATGGTGAATGGATGACAATGAATTCATGTACGTGTTGTATTTCGCATCTACTGTGTGCTGGTTTGAGCTGGAGTTGATTGGAGTTCCTGCATGCAAATTCAATAGATTTGCAATGACATCAATTCTCAAAACTGCCAAAGACATTGAGGTAATGCAGCAAATGAAATGCCTGCTACTGACTGCCAAGTCGAGGGAACCAGCCAATGTCTTCCAGGGAAAACCCAAGTTGAACCTTGGGGCCGTACGGTGGCATCTTCACAAATTGAAGCCGTAGAGACTCAAGCAATCTTAATCAAGGACAGATTAGTTAAGCATGGCATGTCAAACAGAAATTCACCAGAGTTTGGTAGATGTCAATTGGCAGGTTAGAACACCCCCATTGTGAAGTACCAGTTTTGCAACCAGGTGCCCAAAAACTCTGGGAATACACGATGAGTTGGGAGAACTGCACCCAACTGTTGGCAGAATTTCCGTCAAGTACTTTCAATGCAAAATCGAGCTGAAAACTGCAGTAACTTCGGACAACCAGCAGCAACGTCCTTGTGATGCCATGCCGCTGTGAAGAGTCCCCTCGCTAACAGCGAGTTGCCCCGCAGCTTGTGCTGCCCGCGACTCTGTGCGATGGTCGAGGTGGGAACTGTACCACGCTTTCCTTTTGGCAAATTATATTCCCGGCTGTTGAAAAACAAACCAGTCCCAAACAAAACAGTCCCAATATCGCACCTTACAACCAGTATATAGATGGTTGCCACAATCTATTTCGTTGGTTTCATATGCCAATCAATTTGTGCTCACATACTTCCGTACCAGTCAGTGCATGACAGTTGCATACACTTGTGCTTCAGCATGAACTTATCCACATACATAAGCACACAGAAAGATGAATTGTGAAATCAGAAAGTTGTACATAAACATACAATTATGCGCGTTTTCTTGTGATTCCATACCACTATATCATACAGAAGTTGATTCATCAGAGAAATCAAATCATCCAAAAGGTGCTCTTGTGACAGGACCTGATTCCCGAGTTGCTGCGCTAGTGGTAGTTCTGATTCCCATTGATTCCCGAGTTACTGTGCCGGTGGTAGTTTAACTTGGCTCCCTCCCGTTGAACAGGTCAGTTCCCATCACAACCGCGGTCACCGGGGAACCCCTCCGGGTGGTCCACCGCTGTGCCAGATCACCATCCCCAAGCTGGGGATCCACGGGCGCTTGGAGCCCCGGAGCTTGGATGATGACGGGCTGCCGGATGACTTGCAGCTGCTCAAGGCTTTGCAGGTGGCAGATGGTGAGCTGGTGAGGGGTTTTGATGGTGGGATGATGTGGGTTGATGATGGTGAATCATCTTTAGTGATGTGGAAAATGATGGTCAGTCACCTTTGAAAGGTGGGTTAGTGATGGTGAATCACATGAATAGATTTTTTCCAGTGGGTTTCAAGCATGTTGAGCTCTTTTTGAAGATCCAGCCCTGGAAAGTGGGCCAATGTGAAGTGCCGGTTCGGACCAAACTCCAGAATCAGCCGCCGTGAATCCCTAGAATACTCAAGGTTGATGCTGCAACCATAGTAGATCAAAAGGAGTCCATATGATGAGCCTGTTGGCCAATCCGTTGATTTTGCGGTTCCATCCCACTTGTGGTTGGCATATTGGCCACAGATTTTGATGAGCGGAGCATAGATAGTTGGAGTCGCCATCAGCCGCCACGGGGCGGCCAGGCACAGGAGAAAAAGCAGGTCGAAAGGCTGGAGCATTCCAACAAGGAGCTGCATCTTGGAGGCCAATTGCCCGAGGCCAGTGGAACATGAAGCAGTGGATGATGGGAGAAGCAGCTGCTCATAAATCCATATAAATTCTCATGGGAAAGTCACCAGCGATGTATGGTTCAACTAGGGCTGGTTTACCAAGTGATGGATCTCCCATTGTTATGTTTGACAACCTCGTTGGTCCTTAGCGGCGACTTTGTTGAAAACTTGGAGCCCCAAGAGATGACAGCTTGGAAGCAACGAAGTGGATGGATCGTCCAAGTTTGCCGAGGGTCGTTCCCCGTTCAATTTTGTCCCCTACCATACCATTATAGAGAGAGATACCATTAGAATCATTGTTTTATCATGATCTTTGGCCCCTCCTGTTGTGCACGGTTGTTTGCTTCCAGCGGCCCAGGAAAGCATTTTTGGCTGAGGAAGATGATCCAGATTTTCGGGAAGCCATTGAAGAGCCTTGGGTCGCTTTAGACATTCGAGAGGTGGTTGGTTCATGTTGGCTCTTTTTAACTGGCTGGTGATTTTCAGGGAGCTAAGGAGCCAGGGGTATCCCCAAATCCCTATAAAGGGGGAGCTAAAGAGCTACAGGGAGTGGTGAAACCAGATGGTAGTTAAGTTCAAGCTTGAACGGCTTAGTTTCATGTTAATTGATCTCATTTGTTGATAGTTGATGGTACATGGTCAGTAAGCTAGTGATAGTCAAAAACCGTGGTTACATTTTGCTAAAGCGCCGGGTCGTTAGTTTGTTTGGAGCCGTAGTCTCTTCATAGCCGGCCGAATACCTCATGTCCATGGGGTGTCATGCAGCTTTCTGGAAGCACGCATGTTGGCGCTATCAAAATAAAGAGGGCACCGACAAAAATACATCATTAAAGAAATGGAATACACAATTTATACTATTAGTATCTATTAGTTAGTACCTGCATGGCACTGTTCACCAAAGATGTGCACATCAGCTGCGTTGTCAAGGGCAGCTGGCCGGCGAGGAAAACCTGGAAATCCTCAGCAAGAAACGCGAGAGACTGGAGAAGATTGCGGCCCCTTGATTGTGCCGATGGTGTTCAGCACCAGCTGTTGTGGTGGTATGCATTGGTGCACGTTGACACGGATCATCAACATTTGAATGGTCATGGTTTTGTGAGTATGAATGGTCATTTGCTGGTATTTTTGTTGATGGCTAGTTTGTGTTTTGTGATTAGTTGATGGTTGATCAATGCATGGTTATTCAATGGCCAATTGATGGTCGAGGGGATGTTTCATCAACAAGATGTGAATGATTTCTTAACGTTAATTTGTTTGTCGCAATTGTAAAATCAGTTAACTCTAGAGCCTATAGCCTACCGCTATTACAAGGGCGGGGATAGCAACAAAAACTCCACACCACTGGTATGTGATATGTGCTCATACCATGGTGGCAGATATATGGCTGTGGGTCAAAACCCTGTACCCCTGGTTCGCATCATTAACCATTGTTTTCCCCATCATTGTTGCTTAATAGTGATGGTTGATATTGACCCATAGCCACATGTACCTCCCCTAAAAAAAACACACGATGCGACTTGATGCTTCTGCAACTCATCAGCGACCCATGGCTGGTGCTCAAGTATCAAGGGGGTCCGTGTCACAGCTGGACCGATCATTTATGCTAAGCATCAATTATCAATGACAGGCTGTTATACATGCTGTTACTATAGTGATAAGCAACTACTAGTGGCTTAAGCTACCATTACTCGCCAAAACCAATAGTCCGACACATTACTAGCCACAATCAATGGTCATATGTGACGAGCCCCCACTCTTCCGGGCATTTCACATCAGCTTTTGGGTCGGATTCCGCAACAGCAATGGCCGAGTTTCCGTTAGGAAAAGATCTTGGAACTCACGCCCCCACAACCTGTGGCGGCCGTGGTGGCTGCGCCGCCTGGTGAGGCAACGGCTTTTGGATGCATTGATTGTAAGCTGATTTTTGTTTGAACACATTTATTAGTGATTGGCCGGCTAATGGTTGAGAATCAATTTTTAATGGTAGGTATTAACAATCCATGACACCTAGTTTAGTGATTCTGATTGGCCGATTAATGGTTGATAATCAACTTTTAATGGTGAACAATCCGTGCTACCTAGTTGAACATGGGTTCCCTAGGGGTCAATCCATGATTGCCGTTGACCACTGTTGGTGTGGAATGATAGTGGTTTTACCAAGCATTTTGATGTGGAGAACCACCTTTATTAGCTGGAAAGCCATCCTCAAAAATCGGGGTTCACCACATCTATATTGGTTTAACATGGTTTAACCCATTGTGATTTGACCGCATAGCTACATATACCTACAGTAGGTCAATCCAACCTGCTTGGTTGGTTGGCAGTGAACGATTACCATCCAACTGCCAGGGGGGATTCGTGAGGATGCTGCAGGAACCATACATTTTCCCGTTTTTTTTTACGGTTTTTATCCACCTTCTTGATTCGTGGGGTCGGTCTACATGTTGAAGCAGCGAGGCTGGCAGGAGACATCCAAGCTGCTGTAGTGGCGCATCAATTCTGAAACTTACAGGGTTTGTGAAACTTACAGTTGACTTTTTCCCCTCGGCAACCATTCTGATGTACACGGAAGTGAGTTATGAGTTGGTTTAGTATGGAAGTCATGATGTACATCTTCGGCTATGCAGTCATTTTGCCAAAATTTGCCTTCAAAAGCTTGGTTCAGTCTTACCCAAATTCATACTTAAGTGGATGATAACAATGCCTCTTTAACCACTGCTGGTTTTCGCACTTCTATTTGACTAGTAGTTAGCATTCTTGTGGTTACTTGATTAGAGCTCTCATACGTATGCAAATGAGTTGGAGCAATAGCCAACACCATGTGTCAACAAGTGCTGGTCTTGCTGACCAGCGAAACACACAAGGCTTGAAGGATACTGGGTGGTCCATCAGCTCACATGCCATGCTAAAGGTGGCTACATTCCTACTGTTGATGATTGCTGATCATCCGCGAAAGCAACGATGCGGTAGTAATATCATTGCAATCCACAGAAACATACACTACACCTCAGCAAATTTGAAACCAGCGCACGTTTTTCCTGGTTGCTAATTTGCTACTTGGATGATCATCCCACTTAGTAAGTGATTGGTGACCGTGGGATGACAATTAAACTACCACAAGTGGGTTATACCATTATCAATAGTTCGGTAGTCACTCAGTATGGTTGCTAGTACGTGCTTAGTAATCATAGCTACAGGGCTTACATAGACCATGGCTATATCCCAGCAGGCAGCCCCATCAGGTTCCGTGTTGGGTCACCCGTGGTAGGCGGGATATGCAGCGCCCTATGTGCCGGCTGAAGGGGCTCCGGAAATTCGAGAGGCGTTGGGTTCCAGGTGAAAACCAGGTGGCGAGTCGTGGCCACTGGGGAGCTGATGGTAGGTTAGCCATAGATGAGAGTAGCTTTTGGGGACGAAATGGGGCTAGCCATAGGTGAGAGATGGTGAGAGGGGGTATATAAAGATGAAACAACAACAACAACAACAACAACAAACAACAACAACAACAACAACAACAACAACAACAACAACAACAACAACAAGAACAAGAACAAGAACAAGAACAAGAACAAGAACAAAAATAAGAAGAAAAAGAAGAAGAAGAAGAAGAAGAAGAAGAAGAAGAAGAAAAAGAAGAAGAAGAAGAAGAAGAAGAAAAAGAACAACAACAACACCAGCAGCAGCAACAACAACATCAACAACAAGAAGAAAAACACGCACACCTTCTAAAACTTCTGTGGTGTTTCTTTATGTGGGGCAGGCTTTGCGTCCTCCCTCCCATTACTCTGCTGGAAATCTTTATTGGTACCACCAGACCCACCAAGCAGATCCTTTGGTCACCCTGTTAGTGTTTGAATTTCACCCAGCCATGCCTAGCGGTTACAGCCTCCCGACCTTCTGGCCGCACCCTCCTGTGCCAGGCAATGCCCGCGGGCCTCGACTTGTGACCAGCCTGCGGAGGTTATGTACAGCCGCAAGCCGTGGAAAAAAGTGCCGTGACACTTGGGAGGAGTGCCTTCAATCTCAGCGGGTGAAATTTGGCTCAGGTGAGCAGAGGGTACCCCAAAAAAGTGGCTGGCTACGACATGGAAACCGCAATGTCGACTCAGGGGTTTTGCTTCATCGTGGTTTATCAATTTGTAGCCTGGGCTGCCAATAGTGAAATACATGTTCCAGTTGGCGATTTCCTTGTAGCTTGGTTGTGGGTCGCCCCACCTCTTGTCTTTTTTGTGCTGATTTGCTGTGTGACCAACTTTCAATACCGGCCTGGCTACTTAGATGTGCACCCCTGTTCTTTTGTAAGTGACTATGATTGTATGTAGGGATTAGTTCACCCACCTTTTTGGGTTAGTTACTCTGGTGAGTCAACTAGTTATTGCTAGCGAGGTAGCATGCCCAAGGGTTGGGGCCCTCATGGGTGGTTGCTCTCGAGTGGTTTCTCCCGTTGCAGGGTGTGCATTTGGAAGCTGTGAAGCGCCGTGCTTACTCTTTTGCCCGGGGCCTTGCTGATGGCGGACGATGGCCCATGGCTGTGACGTGCTTTCCAGCAGGGCGCATATATGACTCAAGTGTAACGGGGGGCCGGGCAGAATCTCCTTTGGTAGGTTGGCCTCGCCAATGAAAACCCACCATTGTCGGAGTGATTTGTCAGCTGGACAGGCTTGACAGATTAGATCTATCGACCATGGGTAATTTATACCCAGGTTGCACCCCAGCAAACTGCGATAAAGCCTGCAGGATGTGTCCGTCCGATTTCTTTGGTTTTGAGAGGATACATTGGTTTGGGCTTGTTTTTCCTTCATGTGTAGAAGGGTGTGAAACATGTTGAGCAGTTTCATGCCCTTGGTTAGATTATTCCGGACGGAAACATTTGGAAGTGGAAAGGTCATCATCGCAATATAATTACTAACATTATGTAAATGCATGTTAAATTATCCCAACAGGTGTGATTTTCCAGTTATCCAAGTCAATCTGCCTGAGGATAAGCCCAGACTAATCCAGACTAACAAAAGGACGTTGTGTACCCTGCTGCGGCAAGGCCACAAGCCATCACGGATAGGTTTCTGATAAATCACCCCATGGGTAATATCAACCAAAAAACTCTGCAATTGTTTGATGTTGTTTCTGACATTGCTACCCCATGTCCAAGTTGTTGCAAACTCCGTGATGTGAGTATACTTCTGCCGGGTTGTGGAAGTTTAAACTCGCCGGTTCAAAACCATAGGATGGGCATATTGAGGCCTGGCGGTGAAATAACAATTGATGGTTGTTAACCCCTATGCATTGGCAGCTATATTCGTCTGGTTGGAAACAACTGTTTAACTGGCTGACAACACTATATTGGCAGTCAACGAAATTCACGGCATGAGTGGACTAACTCACAATGTAGATCTAGCCGACACCTGATGAGTTTGTCTCTATACTAACTCCTGTGAACAGCAACAATGCTGGTTGAGCATCATGGCTCACCATCCGACACCGGCTTCGTGGCTGGCACCTGGCGGCCCCCTTTCCAAGGGAATAGCGACTTCTCGTTCCAGAAGCCTGGCAAGTCAGTAAGCCCAAGCCAACCTTTGGGGTTGAAAATGATGGAAGCTGTAGGGAAGTCACCAGCTGTTTATGGTTGAACTGATGGTGCTTGGGATAAATTAAAGATCTCTCCCAGGAAAGTTTTTTGTTTGCCAAGCCTGCAGGAATCCTCTATGAGTAGTGAGTGGGCTGAACCTCAAAGGGTTCTCAACGTAGATTTTGTTACCAACTAACCTCAGGGAATCTCCAGCTTTTTGGGCAAGCCGCTGCCCAGGCTGGTAGCAACGACGGGTTGAACCTGGATCAATTTGAGCAGCTTTGTGGGGCTGCCCAAGAGGGCCAGGCTGGCCATGCAGGGGGTTCTGTGCATCTTAAGCGAGTTGATGTTGACCCCGGATGAATAAACGATAGGTTGATAGGGTTAAAGGTGGTCGGTAAAGGTTAACCAGTGTAATGACGGAATATAGCCAAGAATCATGTGCCCCATTGGTTAGTAGGGTTAGAGGTGGTTCATAAAGGTTACAACTGTTGGAATGAGAATAACCAACAATCATGGTTCACCTGAGCCACTTGCTCGCCCTCAGCCGAGCTGAACCTCCAGGATGGCGATGGAAAAAAGGTGAACCATTGGTGTACTAATTGGGGGATGCCATTTTGATAGGAAACCAGTTGGCTTGTGGCGGATACCCCCTACTAATCGACTAGGGGGCAATTGATGCAGTGTTGGTTGCAGTGTTACTGTATATGCGGAGGATCTATGCAGATTTATGGTTTATGGCTGAAACTTAGATACACCCTTCGCAGGTTGGATGTTGGATACTGGGAGCCTAAGATAAATATCTCTAAGTGCCGAGCTCGGCATTTGAAGAGAAGTTGTTGGAGAACAACCCCGGCAGTTTCCTCGCCGCAGTGCGCCGGGTGCTTGTTTCGCCAGGTAGAACGCTTTGGTTTTTTTGGCGCGTGGACACTGCAATTGATGAATGATTCCCCTAACTTATCACAGAAGCCTTGAAGACACCATCATGGATGCATTGAGATGTAGGCGTTTCCTGAGGCATCTCGAGAGATGGGAGGATGCCGAAAAGACATCAAGGAACAGAAGTCATTTCTTCATGGCTATGTGACCAATTTTTGCAGCGACCGTGCCACCATTCCAGCAGTGCCGCTGCTCAAGGTAAGGAGATGATGACTGAGTTGTATGGCAAGATAGCAGCACCGGGTCAGTAGCCCGTTGTCACTTGCTGGGTGCATCCAAGTAACCAATCTGAAGAGGCGTATGACCCAAGGTGATGTAAAATGCCAGTGTCAACAAGCTAGAATTCGCACAAACTACCTGAACCATTCTTGGAAGTCATTGCAGGAAACATGACTAGAATGGTGATCAGAAGGGTTTCTAGTACATGGTCCCATCAATCAATGTTGGCATCTCATTTCTATCAGTACTATCAATGTGAGTATGTTCACCATTGTTCGCTGTAAGATTATGAGCCATTGCCCAGCCATTGCCTCACTATTCACCATTGTCCCAGCTGACGAACACATTGTTTTTTCTGAGAGGCTTCGCTCACCGGGAGAATGCCCGTAGCGGTAGCAAAGCTCAGGCGACCAAAAGAGCTAGCAAGCCAACCGGGGGGGGTGATTATGGGTCGTAGCTGCCCAATGAACTCAGTGACCAAATCTTTAATGATGAGCAATTAAGTGAGTATTGGGTTCATGCCTACCGCCCAAAAATGATCACAATTTCTTGTCATCATTCACGATTGGTACTTAGCGTTGGATCTAGCCATTTGGACCGGCACCAATTATCAAGGAAAAAATGGGGACGGGGATGAGAATCTAGGGGGTCAGTGTCCAACTGGTGCTTTTTTTTGAGGCTGACATCCATGATTTTGTGATGCATGCGTCCCTGATTTGCTGCACTAGTTCAAGCATCAAAAGTGGATCAGGATATTGCAATGGCAGGATTTCACACCCTTACATCCACAAATGGGAGATGTTTGAATTACAATCACAAAAATTCGGGATACTTTGGGATCATTTTTGTTTAACACATAGTGTTTATTGTCAGACCTATTTCCAGCACTTTCTGTATTTATGTTTTGCTTGTTGAAAACCCAATTGATCCCACCATACTCCACCATTTTACATGAAACAAACTGTATAGATGACCAATTGGATGATCCGGTTGATTCTTTTGCCGCAAGCATCGGAAACTCAGAGGATGCCATCGTAGAGAAGGGCATGTTTGCTCGTAGTTTCACTATACCCAAATGAATTTCATGGTCATGGTCGGTTTGGGCATCACCATTGTTCCAGACACTCTGCATCAGACAGTGTGAGCGTTGCGGTCAGGGATGATGCTACTTTTTGAATCGTCCAACTCACTTTATTATGCACTACTTTTCGGTTTTAAACTTTTTTCATTTTCCGTAGTAATTATTACTAAATGGTTGGTTGGCTAATCTTTTTCACAAGGGTTGAAACCACCAACCAGTGCAGCTCTCGCTTTTCCAGAGCCATTAAAACAACTCAGCTGCTGGGTAACCGTTATAGGCCCTGGGATGGTTTGATGTGTGGCTGTGACTCGTTCATCTGCGGCAAGATCGGCGGCTCAGACCCCAATTGGTTGGTGGGGCTTTGGTAGTTTGGTACTCGAAGTTCCCAATGGCAACCAGAGTTCACAACGGCTGCTGTAGCCGTGGCAAAAAAATAGTGGTGAACTGTGGTTAACACATGCGCAGTATGCTGAATGATTGGGAATGTTCAACACAATGGTAAATTGATTCTGCTATATGTATGGCTAATAATTGAACTGCCATGGCAACAGCAGTGGCATTTGCGGCACGGTATTCTGATTTCGGCTCAGTGGAGGGTTTAGGTGACAGGGCGGCAAGATGCTGCAACCATAGGAAATGCAACAAAACAAGCTGCCAATCAGAATGGAAGACCCAAGAGGCTCACGATGTGTCAGGGTCATCCCCCTGGTTTCATACACAGTCCGTCAGGAAATGCACAGCAGAAATGACTCGAAACATTTTTTCTCGAAGCTGGCAAGTTCAGCATGAAAGGAAGTGGTCTTGCCATTCAGAACAATGAAATTGGCTATTGCAAACCAGTTTGTTAAATGATTAAACTAGCATTCATTATTCTTATTAGATGAAAATCTAACACTGGTATTCAGCCAAGCTTGACTCGTTTCAGCATTGAATCTTGGGGTCCAAGTTGGTGGTTGCATCATCCTCATTTGCCGGAGGTGGGTGGGCACACCTGGGCGGCTTGGTTAGTCGGCTTGGTTCAGTGTGGTTCGATTTGTTCGGTTGGTCTACTGGGATGCGCATCCCCACTCAGTAACTGGTTTCTAGCAAAAAAAAATATGGGAAGATAATCCACCCCTATACTGGCTGGTGACTTTAAACATGTGTCATTTTCCCTAGTGATTATTAACAAATGGTTGGTTGACTAATCGTTTTCGTAGGGCAACCAGTATAGGATGTTTCAAAACTCCAGGAATCTCCAGCTGAGTTGAACTTTTGGGATGGTGGCAGTGGTTTGCTATACCGCAGGCAGTGCCAGGTACAACATGGTACAACTCCGTGGTTGCTTGGCTTAGGCGTCCGACTAACATTGATTGCTGGCCAGGCCAAAACATTGAGAATAGGGGAACCCAATCATCCAACATAAACAAACTGTAAGAAACTAACCTTTTTGGGGGCTCCCAATTTTGGAAAAACAGAGGTTTGTCAACGATCCTCCCAACTTTGGCAAATGTTGGGAGAAGGTCAGACTTAATACCCGAATCGGCTTGGTTTTTGCTCCAGGCAGCACGCCTTTGTTTACATGGAACTGTAGGGAAGTATCAAACGCCTGGGGCAACAATCATTGGTTTCTGGTTGCTTGGGGTCGCATGTTTCAACTGAAATAAGCAGCAGGTATGACTAAACTTTGCTCCTATGTTGGCAAATGGTGTCGAGCAGTAAGCAGAAACGGGTGCAAAGGACGTCTTGGCCCGCTGACTTTTCCATCTACAACCTTCGGGGACTGGTATTGGCAAGGGACAATCGGCCCTTGGGAGAGTCCAGTTCTTGATTGTTTACTGGACGGTAATCCGTAGTAGTTGCTTGTGATTCTTTGCTGTTTTCTCCGACTATCTGCCATCATGAAGAATTGTCAAATGTCATTAGGTATGATGACAAGTATCATGAAGATGAGCTTCACTATTGATCATGAACTATCATGATGATCTAGCCATTAATAACGGCTCTGAAGAATTATTAGCCAGTATGGTGATCAATTGTCCAGCATCATCATTGCCGGTTCTGAATCATCATGAAGGTGCATGAAGAAATTCCTTGCGTCCAACATGTGTTGATAGCACCTCGCCCCCGGAACCAGGCCGCTAGGCCGTGCCAAAGATGGGGTGTTGCGCATCGGTGTCGCAAGTACCACAGGCGCTCCGTGTAGATTTGCGCCAGGGATGCTGGTGGTTCATGATGTTTTTGGCTAGGTCAGCTTTTCTTTGTTAATTATATATATAAGATGCGTCATTTAAGCAGAGTGGCTCATCATTGAGCCTTAAGTCGAGTGGCTCCAGATTGTGCTTTCCAGAGAGCAAGCAACCATCATGCCACTCTTTGGCTAAGTTAGAAAGCTAGTGACCGTACAGTGTACTGCACGGAGTCAGCAATTGTTGGCTAGTGGGATTGATTCCTGCTTGCATTTGCCGGTGGTAGTAACTGGTTGTTGTTGGTTGTACTGGTTAATGGTATAGTAACTACATATTTACTGGTAGCAATTAGCGGCTGGAGTTAGTACCACTTGTTGCCGGAATTGCTGAAGCTGGTTGCTTGTTGCGACTGGTCCATAGTCGTTGAAGCTGACTGCTAGCTACTGTTCTTTTTGTTGTTCATCAGCTGCTGACACTCCTTCTTCTCTTGGTTTGCCTATATTAGTTGTTTTTACTCGCTTTTAGCATAGCTGAACTCCTTGCGATGGAGAAATAGAGAGAGAGAGTAACTGGTTGTTCTGAGGGGTTACTTGATGGATCACCCGGCTTAGCGGTTGGTAACCAATGGTTAGTTCACCCACTGTAAAATTGGTGGCAGTACCCCAGTTGGACTCCTTAATCACTCTGGTTAGCAACCAGTCATTGGCTTTTAACTGGGATATGGCCATGGTTACAAACCGTACAAGGTAGCTTATAACCCTATATAACTATAGTGATTATTCCATGGTTATCAGCCCTATGCGGTATCTTAGAACCCTTATGACCACAACTAGCTGGTGATTTTCAGGGAGCGATTCGGAGCCAGGGGTATCCCTAAATCCCTTTAAAGGGGGAGCGATTTAGAGCTACAGGAACTACTCCGTGGGATGATCGCTTCATCTCGCGTCCGCAGGAGCCCGACCCATGCACACCTGTCAACGTAGAGCAGCAGCTCAGCTACCGCGGTGAATGCTGAGACTACGAATGGTTCACAAGAAAGTTGGTTCATTGGGTGCTTTGTTTGTTGATTAATTGGAAGGATTCACTGTGAATATCACTTGAACCAGCCTTGGGGTGAATATCACTTTTAGCAAGTGAAGCAGTGTTCACCAAGCAAGATGGTGGATAAGGTTGGCTCTTGGGGGTGCATATCGCTTAATGCTGGGTAGGAGGAGTAGGGTTTTAACAGTGGTCAGGCTACTTGATAATGGCTAACAAAGTGGTGAATAACGCTTAATAGTGGTGAAAACAGGTGGTGAAAAGGGCTGATTGGGGAGAATGTTGCGTAATAGTGGGTATAAGTAGGGTTGTGCATTGATTTGAAATGCTTGACAACGGCTAATGATGGATGATGAAATGTGGTGATGATGACTAATTACGACCAACTCCGGTCAACAACAAACCAGCGCCAATGCAAAACATGGAATCAGAAAGCATCAGAAAGCATGCAAGTACGGCCAGAAACTATACTTGACACAACCCACTGGTCAACAGAAATCATTGAAATTGTGCGAGTCCGTGGTGTATTGGCCAGGACCCCAGTGAAAAATGTGGTAGGTGGGTGTCCCGGCAAGCAGCACACGATGATTAGAGTGTTCATAGCTGAACTCTTGGAGATGGCAATGCAGAGAGACATGACGTTCATGTCTGCATCATCGTAGTTGTCAAAGCATGGCCAATAATGGTTTGTGATTCATGCTGTTCCGTATGGGCCGCAGTTGGCAATTGTGACAACGAACCGTTTCCATCAACTATGATGGTGGATCAGTACCAGGTACAAAACATTAAAGCGTGAAATGAACTTCCACGAGTAAGACACTGATGCTGTTCGATCACCGGGGGCGATAAGCAAAGCGTCGGCAAACATAGGTAGAGTACGGGCTCGAACCAGCTAGGTCACTAGGTCAGAAGTTGACCCGGAAAGCCATGTACTCATCGTGATATCCGCCACAATTTAATGTGGACCATCGTGGAGCCCCAAATGCTGCAAAACAGCCAGGTTTGGTGGTTCCAGCCAGTTTGTCTTAAAGTTCAAAGGTGTAAATCCATTCACCCTCAACCTTTGATAGTGGCGATGCTAGCCCTTCATCTCTGACAGCTTAGGGATGTTTTAGACGAGCCGTGGCCACAAGGTAAACCCGGATGGGCGACAGATGATATCATCAACGACCATTAAACATCACTGCCATGATTTGGCAACAAGCGTTATGACTTTCCCACCATTGGTAGTTTTTCGACACTTAAGTTGGTACAGTATGGCCGTAAGGGCTGCAACCCAGGCTGTATTGGCTGCTGACCTCAAGTGCAATCTCCCGATTACGCTTCCAGCGGTGGCACATCATGGTGACATCTCATCGTGGTAAGCTGAGGGCAATGCTGGTGGACGAAGATTTTCACAGCGTCGTGCACAACCGTTTGAGGCCATTGGGGATCCGGCAGCAGCAGCAGCTGTTGTTGTTGCTGCGTTGTTGCGTTGCAGTTGATCCACATGAGATCTATAAAGCCATGAAAACGCCAACATGGCTAGTGTTTCATGGTGTTTTCACATGTTTTGCCAATGTAGTAGGCAGTGGCCGTTATTTTCTCGTAGTTATTGTGGCCAGCTGCATTTCTTCAGCTGTTTTTTCCTTGTGATTCTAATCATTGGGCAGGGGCCAGGAGAGGTGACCAGTTTGTGAATCAGTTTAGCCATGCTGACCAGGGACCAAGATTCTAATCACCGCGCTATCCACCAACAGCTGGCCAACACGGCAGCAGGATGTTCCATGTGATTCGAATCATGGTTTTTTGATGTGGCCAACAGGGCCAACATGGCCAACACCTTCGTGGCCTGCCAAGCGACAGGAAGTTGCAGGAGCTGGACTTCTCCACCAAGGTGCCCTTTATCCTCATTGAGCTCACAGGTGACCTGGCTGGGCTGCGGAGTTGGGGGTGGGACTGGTTTGTTCGTATGGTTATCTCCACTTTGTTCATGGTTTCCGGTTACCTCCGAAAAACACATGTTTTTCTCCAACTAAATGATCATTTTCGGGACTTGTTTGCGAATGGTCATCTCTGCAAAAAGTGCTTTTTCCACGCCAAGCCCTCATGTTGAGAATGGATAAGGGGAACGCAAGACATGGACAATACTATCATGATCTTGCAGTTGTTTTGTTGAACCGTGATCTTTTGGGAGATGGTTCAATGGAAGGGTAGGATAGGGCTGTTTCCTGCTGGTTCAATGGAAGGGTAGGATAGGGCTGTTTACTGCTGACTGTTGTTGCATTTTGCTTGTTGCACTTTTACCCTCCCTGGGCAGTGGGTGAGGCTTTCGAATGCCTTTGGCCACTCGGCCGATTGCTTGAAGGGCATATTTGTTTCGACCAACCAGAATCATTGTTAACAGTGATTGGTACAGCCAACAGCGCACAAATTTGGTTGAACACGCGTGTATATTGCATGCAAATGCATTGGTATGCTTGAACACTGCCTGAGGAAAAAACATCAAAATTCCCAACTGCAGGCAAGTTCTAATTCATTGTTTGAGTACATGGAAGGTTCTAGCACATGCGCCTTTGCAAATGTATGTGCGTGCCTGCGAGCAGCAACGGTCGCATGCCTGGGCAGAGCAGCATTGTCGATGAATCCAAATGAGCCCCGCACCACCAGTTTCTGGCAAACCATTGAAACCGTTCTTATTGTCACTGACAATGCTGGGATTGTAGAGCACCAAGTTTCGTCATTGTGTGGCCTGGGCTTTCCTTTGTTGTCCATCCAGGGCAGCTGTCGTTGCTCCCATAGCATCACTAAGCTCAACTTAACATGTTAGCGGTAACCAGTAAGTTGAGTGTCGTTACTCCCATCGTTTCTTACTTCACCCTGGTAAGTTGAGTGGCTGCTGGGACCCAACCAGCTTCACCCAGTGTGGTCCAGCGACATGACCAGGGCGAGCTCCCCAGCTAGTAACTGGTCATGAATCAACCATCGATGTTATAATGATTTATGACTAAGGATTATGAATAATGAGGCTATGGTTGACTAGTGATCATTAAACATCATCAAATCAACCTTTTACCTTTTACCTTTGGCTTGGGTCCAACTACCGAATCATTAAATCAAGTATAGTTTTTCATGTACTGCTTACGAGCTACCTTATGACCAGTTGATGGCCCTGGTTACACCCCAGGGACCCCCAGCTGCCGCCAGGTGAGGGACCTGGCGAAGGTGAAATCGAGGTGACGGGCAAGGACGAGTACGGCGTCTACGAGGCGCCGTCGCCCCCTGGCGCAGCCGGGCGCCTTGGGGACAGATGGTGAAGTGGTGAGTGGTTCTGGGTGGGTTGATGGTAATGGCTATGGGTCGATATTAACCAGCCAACAATGGGGGATAAGAAACAACAAGAATAGGGAAAACAATGGCTAGTGACAGGGGAACCAGGGGTACGGGGCTTTGACCCACTGCCAATGAAAGTAATGGTGGAATGGTTGATTCCATGGTGAATTTTTAGAAGTTGCCAATGAGTTGCTGATACTAAATAGTCAGTCTTGACATTTCGTGACCAACAGTAGCACCATTCTCGGTGATGTTTGTGTTATTCTCGCCATTCGCAATGGAAGAACTGCAGATCAGCATCCATTTTTGCAGGGAAACCACGAGGCTTCAATCCCGATATGCTGAGCTCCCAACAGCAGCAGCTGGAATGATGACAAAATCAGCTCTTGATGGACGCTTTTGCTACTTCCAACTCTGAAACATGCGCAGTCACGGGATGGACCCCATAGGTAGTGAATCATGATCCATGTTTTGAAGGGACCCTGCATGAGGCACCCGACAAATCCAGCAGTTGAACGGGTCCAGGAAGCTTCCCATGGCGAGGTTTGAGATGTAGGAAACATGGTAATCCCAGCGTATCATCCCAGTCCATGACGAGGTCCAGAAAGACATCCAAATCATGTGTAGAAGTAGGATTCCCTACTCGAAACAGAAAAAACGCGAAATCATCCCGTCAGTTGCCATTCCCTACTCACAAGTGGGAAGCCTCCAAAAATACTCCAAACCTCCTTGCCTTGTGGACCAGCCAGGGCTGTACGCAACCGTCCATCCGGTGGCGCCACGACAAATCCACGGGCCAGGCGCTTGAGAACTTCTTCTTGGGCACTTGGGCGTGTGAAAAGCTGGATCCAGGCAGGAGCCGTAAATCACCGGGGCTGTGGCTTTGGGGAGACCAACTGGGAGGGGGTAGGTTCAACTGTGAGGTGATAGTCTTTGCATCTATAGATGCAAACAGATAGATTTTTTTTCAGATAGATTTCATAGATACGCATAGATCGTAGAAATTTATGGCAATGTATGTGTTGCACCATCTTTCTATGTGCAAAAAACGTTTCGCAGACATGCGCCCAACAACTGGAGCCACCTGGGATGGTTGAAGCATAGATTGTGCCTGTTAACCACTGCGGTGCAGGCTTGGTGAGGAGGAGCATAGATGGACTTTGACTGAGACAGGTTCAATCATTTGTAGTATTTAACATCTTAAAGCTATGGCTATTTCAATCATTGGCATTTGTCGCAATTGTTTGCTCGTTTGATGAGCTGGTGCTTGAGATGGGCCACCTAGCAGGCACATGTCACAAATCCTCCGGGCTGCAGATCCGGTGGGTGGTTTTATACATTTCTGATTTTCGGAGAAGGTTACACCCCTGGTTATTCCACTGGCACAACTGGTTGTAGTTGACGTTGCTAGACCCCTCTGGTGACCCTTCTTGATCTCCCCATGGTACCAAGACCCCGGCCCCCACGTCGCTTAGGTGATGACACTGAGGACACCAAGATCCCCTTCTGTAAAGCACAGCCGCACGGTCGCAGGAAGAACTAGGGAGGTTTCGATGGGGAGCCAAGGCTGACCTTGAAGTACCACTACAACCACCACTGATCAATCCTTCACCACCTTTAGCCACCAGCCACTCGTTACTTTCCATGTCCTCGACATTAGGTATCGCTGGCCCGGCTTTACCGTGGGCGAGGGCGAGGATGGGCTGAACAACTTGGGGAAGAAGACCATGGAGATCATCGATGCTGGGCAGCTGTGGAAGGGTTACCCTGTGGTTCGATTGGTTTGACATGGGTTTTGTAGGGGTTATAGCCATTAATGATGCTTAAGAATCGGGGATGATCACCAACAACAATGGTTAAACAACGAACTAATAGGAATGCTGCTCTGGCTTGCGGAGTTATAGTGGCAATGGTTGAGTGATGGTTAATAGTAGGGAAGAACAACTTCAACAATAATGATTGATGATGGTCAGCAATGGTGGACCCAGGTGGTTTCTCAAGCCATAGGGAACCCTCAAATATGGATGGTTTATCAGTCTAAATGTTAGAACAAATTGATTTGGGAGTCTCCTATTTCGAGAAACGCCCACACAAAGCGGGTTATCAGCCGTGAAAATGTTTACGCACTTGTTAATCACTCACCATAGCCCTTTGGTAAATTAACCTGGTTCCGCTAAAGATCACGAGCTGTTGTGAATTTAAACCAGCTACAAATGGTGGAATTTCCACGCCACCAGATAGTTTACCAGATTGTAACTTTGATCAGGATCCATCAGGGCAATGATTCGTGTTTATCCACTGACTAATGCATAACACATGATACCAACCGGTGTTAATCACTACAACTACTGTAATTGATCCTGTTGTGCAATCAGTGGTTATAAACTCAATCATCACTACCACTAATTGATCCAGTTATACGCAACCCTGTCGGATCCTGACCAAATCGCTGTATAACCACATGATCCGTCAGGGTCATGACATGATTCGTGGGCAGCGCCCAGGATTTCATGTGTGGCAGTTTGAGTTGGACCCTGGCCGTGGTGAACGGTGGCAACGTGGGGGAGAACCGAGCCCCTTGGAGCAACGCGCAGGGATGGATCCAAGCAGCTGAAGCTATGACTTCACTGACGTTTTAGCTCCAATTTCATTGGCTGCCAGCTGCTCTCCAACACTCACCGCACCAGTAAAAGTGATTCAAAGTGTAAGTCTATTTCTTTGCAAGCTGTTTGTGGGGCTAGCCGGCTAGCATCCAAAGTGTAAGGCTTTGAAATTAAGTAGAGACAGAGATTGTAGCCCAAAGCTATTAAGACTTGTTGCTCGCAGAGGGCTCCCTTTTTGGACCCTGGGGTAGTGAGATGTCCAGCTGTTGTGATTGTGGTGGTCTCCCAGGTTTACAGTGTGTCAAGCCACCATCCAATTGGCAAGTGGATGAACATCCCAAGGGCTCAATTTTTTATTGTGAACAATTGAAGGGTGCACTTCATTCACCCACTGCCATTTGTACTGAGCAAAATTCCAGACAAAAAAACACATGTATCTCCTTCATTTACACATTTATTATTCATTGTTGGTCCTTGATCGACCACCATAGCTTTGATACCGCAGACCCAGCTCCGACGGCCCCAGCCACCGTTTCGGAACGCTTGGCTGCGAAGGATGTGCGGGAAACCCAGCTGATCTTCAAGGCCGGGCCAAGGTTCAAAGCATGGGATGCAAGACGTGGAGCGCTCTCAAGCTTCGCAATCAGTGGATCACTTTGATCATCATGGAGTTCATAATAAGTGGCTATGGATCAATAGTAAGCAACCAATAATGGGGGATCAATGGGATCATAACCAACAGTAATAGGGAAAACAATGGTGAATGCTAGGGGAACCAGGGGTACCGGGTTTTGACCCACTGCCAAGGATGTCCAAGATCATTTCATCACAAGCTTCATGAAGCTCATCATCCAAAGGATCATTTGATCCATAAGATCATGCTCCAGAAGCTCATCCCATCCATCATTGATGATCTTTGATCATCCACGACTCCCAGCAACGGCTGGCACCGGAAGCTCCTCAGGCGCCGCATCCCATGAATTTGGTGGCGCCCCATCTGATGGTCGAGCTGCGCTCCGCGGGTTTCATCGAGATCTGCGGGGACTTGGACCCAGTGCCTTGGGCGACAGCCGGTGGAGCTGGTGGAGCCATGGGCTTACTGTAGAGCTGTAGGGGTGGCTGAGTCATGGGCTATGATGATTAATGATGCGCTTAGTGATGGTTAATGATGGTATAGCTACAAGTGGCTGAACTATAAGTGGCTATAAGTGGCTTACTAGCTTGCTGGGGCTTACAACCATTAATCATGGTTAAAAATAGGGATAATCACCAACAATAGTGGTTAAACATGGTTAAACAACTACTGGCTGATGGGTTTAAACATGTTTGATTCGCCTTAGTAATTTAGCAAATTGTTGACTAACATTTTTGCATAGGGGTGTAAACCACCAGCCAGGAAAAGCTTGCACCCAGATGCTAGAAGCATCATGGGGAATCACGGGCTGATGCTTATAGCATCTTATAGCTGATGGCTTTGGACACGTGGCGCTTGTTTTCCGCTGTTTTCCAAACATCATCGGGTTGATAACAATCATTGACCATGAACACCTATATAAGTGGGAAGATGTTGGAACCACTTCCCCAGCAGACAAAATACATGGCCATGCTGGAACCGTTTCCCATTCGCCAGGGGTTCAGCAAATCAACGGTTTCTGCTGGGTGCACTGGGTGGAGCCGCTTCTGCCATAGGAGCACGGTGATATTCTCGAGACCTTGGATGAATACTTTGGGGATCGTTTCGCCGCAGCTCGCATCGATGGCGCCTTGCCGTTGCGGGGGGCGGTGGATGGCGCTTGGTAGCTGTGGGTCACGGTGCGTGTCGCCTTGATGCTTGGCTACTGTAGATGGATGATTCTGATGTAGTGCCTTTGATGCATGTAATGGTGCTATGGCCACATTGATGGATGTTCCTGGGCATTTTGCCATGGGGCTGGTTCTTGGCATTGATTTTAAGACTTTTTGATGATATTTAGAACTGTGTTCTAAGAAGTTCTTGCCAACTGTAGGTTGTTTTGCTCGGTTGCTATGCACTGGTGATGAAAAGTCAAGATATACCGGTGCTGGGTGATACTTCGGAAGGGACCAAATATGACCAAATCATTGTTCAGGAGCTGAACACTGATTGGGGGTATGGCATCAAGGTCATAGAACCCCGGTAATGGCGGCATCGTTCTTGAGCACTGATTCCAAATGTGGTTGCCCACGCTTGTCAGTTATCCTATGGTACCCATGAACCGGTATTGACCATGATTCCATGATGAATTCATCAAGTCCACCATAGGATCTGAATCCTATATACTGTAGATGATCATTTGCCAACCTGATCGCTTCCTTTCCGTTCGCTAGTCTCAGGTCATGAGGACTTTTGCGATCGCTACTACCAGGCGTTGCTGGGAGGAGAGTGATGAAACAGCCGGGTGACTTTAGGGAGGGTTTAGCTGTTGACATGGTCTATCCATGTGGATGCCCCTAGTGTTTGTTTGTTATTGGTTTTGGATTTATTTCTTCATGCAACCAGTATTTCGGCTCATTTCCCAAAATTGGATGGTTTATTGCTATAGATTGTTAATATTGGATGATTTTGGGGGGTACCCCTATTTTGGGAAACCACCATAAAACCAACAGCTGACCAAAAAGTGTTTGCCATGGGCCATCATAACTCCTTGCGATTCATTGTTGCTTGTGTTCCTATCTTGCGTGTTTCGCGCTTAGCTCCCATGGTTCTTTCATTCCTGTAGCCCATGGGGAAGAGCTACGAGCGCATACCCAGCAGTCAGGCAGGCGAGGGCATCTTCAAGGGAGCTTCCGGAAGCCTTGAGAGCAACTTCGGGCTCTTGTGCCATGGCTGAGCTGAGATCCAGCTGATGACGTTGGTGAATAAACCAGCTAAGTATGGTTGATCATCAGGTATCAATGGTTGGTAAAAAGAACCAGGAAATTCATAATGATTCCAATTATTCATGTCCAGCTAACACATAGTCTAATTATTAATGTGTTGTTTTGGTAAGTGACTGGCTTATTATGACTAGAAAGTTCCCCAGCTCTTTGATGTGAGATCAACGATTTATTGTCAAACTGTGGGTTGTTGATCAATTCAATATGGATCTCAAATTTTGGTCGATGATTGTGAGGAGCGTGAGGGAGAAAAAGAAATGTGAGTGTCAATGACCAATGATTATCAAACACATGAGGACATCAACATAGCATGGTTACCAGGATAAATGAATTTAGTTGTTACCGCTCATTGATGAACCATTCGCCGACCAGGAGTCATCAATCAGGATCAATGACGCCGTGTGAATCATAAGGCCTTAATATCTTTAGCAAAGGCCCTATTTGAGCATACCCACAGTGCATACCTGCTGACGGATGTCTCCTCGGGCACTATGCAGCAATCGAACCCCCCAGCGCGATCCCCTGATCACTTGAAACAATGACAGCGCTTCACTCCACGGGACAGATCTGAAGCAGACTAGAAGATCTAGAAGGCATGCCCAGCTAATTGCTGCGGGGTATGCCGGAAATCCGCTGCATTCCTTACTAATTAGGATAGACACAATTGTTGATGGTTGGTAGGTACCAGAGTTTTTGGATATGATGGAAAGTCCACATCATTCCATGTTAATTAAATCGTGACCAACGCCGCCCAAAAAAATGACGTGATTTACCAGCTCAGGAGTTGGGAGGTTTCGGAGCGAACGGATCTCTGATGATTGCTGATTCTGGTTAAATACTGACCTAGTGAAAATCACCATCACCATCACCAACAAGCAATCACCATTTTAATGACCGTGCATGAGCCTTAGTGAGGCATCAATCACATAACATCATCATATATCATCGCATATCATCTTCCGGTGCCAGTTCGATGGCTGGATCACTCGTCAGCCCAAAAACACCTGGCGGTTTCTACCCTTGCGAGGTGCACCAATGTGTGCGACCAGATCACCCAATGGGAGGCGCGGGATTGGATCACGCTGATGAAGCCATCATTCTGCAGCTCGAGCATCCGACGTCACCTTCAAGCACGGTCAAGTACAACCAGCATGAAACCTGAACTGGTGGTTTCTCGAATTGGCCCAAAACGGCTTACTACGAATGGCTAATTGGGGATGATATGGGAGTCCTAATTTGAGAAACATCTACCTAAAGAAGAATCGGTTTTGTTCCCCAGAGGTGACCTGCTCCAGCATGGGCTGCTGCCAGGGCTGGAGTCTGGTGGCCTGTAACGCCTCCAACTATGGTGCCGATGGACTCCACAGTGAGCAGCCGGGGGCCCTAGCATGCCATGGCGCTACGTGCCATATCCGTCAATTCCAAAAGGAGGTTACCAGTCCCAAAGCTACAGGTCCAAACATGGTGCATCCCTAGATTCCAACCGCAGAAACCGAAACTTGTAATGGTTGAGATCCACATGCCCCTAACAACTCACAAGTGATCGACGGGAGATGCCCTGGTTCCAGTCACAGGGGTAACATGTTTTGGACAGCGCTGGAGGGCCCTCCCAGCAGTAGGGCAACGTTATCGGACTGGTGGGGCTTGGAGGGACCGAAGGAGCTTTTCGGGGGCATATCCTTTCGGATCTTTCGGGGGGGAGGAGGGGCTCAGGGGCTCATGTCTGCGGCATTATGCCCACTTGTGCCGCAGACTGTCAGACGCTGGTCACGTTGATGCGGACTCCATTGTTTGACGTGCACTAACCCGGAGGAAGATAATCAGTTCTTTCCTATATTTTTTGCAAATGTTCGGTCTCAACGGAACACTACCATATCCTAGACACAGTTCTCTCTTGAAATGCCTGCGGTATTTCCAATGTTGAAATTACTTCAAGGTATATACCATTATATACCATCAAACTACTTGCCTGCCTTGATTTTCTACCGGCTTTCTACTTCGCTGTGGGGTGTCAGGCAGATGATTTTCAGAAGAGACTACCATCCTTTGGGTGATTCGCAGCTTGCCGCTGATCCAGTCGGAAAAAATGGGGGCTGCGCATTTAAAGATGAGTTCGCAAGAATGTGAGTGTATTAATGTTCGATGTGCTGCATGTTGTTCAGCAATTTGCATTTTAGGATTAGCCATATGCAATTGCTGTTCTTCTGCCTCTTTGAAGATAGACAGCACTTCCCAGAAACTCCGGTCTAGCATCAATCTGATTTGAGCTTGGAAGGAACCGGTGGGGTTCCTGGAGGCAGGTAGCAGGGCCATGCAGGGCCATTGGCGTGAATCATTGCTTGATTAGATCAAACTTGTGAAGAATTGGGCCTGGGCCAAAAACGTTGCCACATTCAAAGCCGATTAGGCCATGCCATGTATGTCCCCCTCGTACAGTGCTGTCATGTTCTGAGATGTGGGATGGGACCAGGTTGGGTAGTGGTGATCAACCCGAAGTAAGCAACTTAGGAAGCCCATGAAGAACTTGAGCCCCCAGGAAGTACTTGCAAGTGATCCTGAACGCCTTGGGAAACATCGAGGTCAACGGTAAACATGTTCCGTGGCAGCAGCCGATCAGAGGAGCTGTGGCTGGAGGGAGATGCTATAACGATCCAATGACTAGATATAACACGGTTATAAGTGGAGATACCCTAACTAGTTGGCGTTGTTTTAAAGACTTGGCTGATTGTGAAAGCATGTTCAGGGATGATTTCCGAATTCCATCTAATTGACAAATACTTGTTTGATAGGATTGAACCGGAGCTAGTTCAATAGAAAATTTCCACCCTAACCAACCTCCAATAGGCTTGTTAGCCAGCAATTCACAATCATATATCAGCCTATTAAGCAGTACAAGGAACAGAACGATCAAGCTTCATTAGCACTTACTGTAGTATCCATGATTAACCATCATGTGCCACCTTTCACTATTCACCATTATTCATCATTGCCACCCCTCATCATGTGAGCATGATTAATCAAGCAGTATCATCCACCATGCTTCGATCATTACAACCCAAAGACCCAAGGATTCACATCGACCATCATGATCAACGTTTGTTCATCATCGACCATCATGATCAACCATTTGTTCAATTGAACCCAGTAGAATCCCATGAGTCCATGGCACCCCCCCCTCGAGGTAAAGGAGATCCATTCCAAACTGGATGGCTTTCTGCGACACCGCTGGGGCTGCGACTCTCATTTGCATGTCGTGGCGGACATGTTGGTTGTGAGAGGTCACGATAGCCTTGAAGCGATGCTTGAAATTGGAAGGATCCAAACATGTTGCATAGTTGCGATCCCTTGGAAGGTAAATTTCTCGAGCTTTTCGTTTTATATGTGTGTAGTACATGGTACTTGTGAGTATCTCGCCATGTGAGATTCTGCTGAGCATAGTCAAAAGTGCGCTCCGAGCATTTTTTTTGGTCGGCAGCACTTAAAAAAAACCAATAGACCCGGGGCTCAGCCACGGAAACTACCCTGAGTTACCAACAGGGGTTAGCCATCATTATAGGCTGCTTGGCTACAGGGATTAAAGCAACAACGAGCGATCACAAACATGAGGCATTACGGATTACCATGATTACTGCACATACAATAATCCAGAATGCTTGATACTTTGGCTCACAAAGTTTGATTAGAGACACTGCCAGCGAGAATCAACAAGAATCATTGCGATGGATCAGAACTCTACCTGGGTAAGAAGGGATCCATCATCCTCCTTTGGTCAACCAATCCCGTACAAGGACTGCACCTTCAAAGCCCGTGGTGCCCTCAATTCCTCTCAAATCTTTGAGAAATACTTCCGGCATAAAACCCACATGTAAACTACAGAGCTACCTTTGCCATAAACTACGCAACTACATTTTGCCAATTGAGGATTACCATGGCATGCATGCTATGGCAGAAGTGCGTAGTTGTCCTCCATTGCCCAGCACCTACCTGGTGGCTACCACCCAGGATCGTGCAGGGCACTTTAGCGAGGGTGAAGGAGACCAAAAGACCATTTGCAGACGGCACCTTGGCAGAACCTTTCTTTCAAAAACTGCCTTGGATAGGGCTAATTTTATTGATAGACAAGGAAGGAAAATTTCCAAGATGGAATTGATCTTGTATGATCTTTTTTGCCATCGAAGATGGATATACCCAGGATCGGCACAGCGTGATTTGCTCAAGCTGAAAGACTCAATGAATGAATGAGTTTCCACGATTTCCACCCTCCACTGTCACCTGAGCTGCTTTTCACTGAGGTACACATGGAATGTGGAGGACTGCCGCTGGAAATTCTGTTGATGATTCAAACACTGATCCAACCCCAGCGCTCAACGGTGGGCTCCGCCAGGACCTTAACATGCTCCGTGCCACCGCGGATGTGGTGACCTTCTTCGAGCTGCAGGGCTGGGCTGCTGCGTTGCAGCGAGCTGGGGCTCGGTATTTGCTGGGTAGCGATTTGTCCAACAGAGGGTATGTAACCAAGACCATCACTGGAATCTTCATAGACTATCTTGATCAAGACCATCCTTTGTCACTGGATTAGTTTACATATTCACATGTGCCAGCAACTTGACCAGCCATCTTCAGCCATATCCAGCAACTTGGAGGTTCCCTGTGGGCCATGTGGAGATACCCCGCCCCTCAGCCGCTGAGGAGATCCAGGTGGCCTCCCAGCAGCAGGTCCTGGAGGACGGCGCCTGGTGCCGCGAGCAGCAGCTGCTCTTCCGCCCCGGGCGAACCGAGGTGGGCCCCGGTGGTGGGATCCCAAGCAACGGGGGGGGTGGCCTCGGGGTGAAGCACCTGGGGGGTTGGGATGGGTTGGTGATATGATGTTATATGTTATAGGCAAAAAAATGTGTGAAAAAACCGGGGTAACCACTCACTGAGGTGGGTCACTTCGGGTTTTTTTGCTGTGTTTCAAAGGGACAGGTGTTTCAAGAGTGAAGGAAGATCAAGTTGGTGATGAAGTTTACGAATTTTTGACTTGAGGATGGGCGAACAGTGGAGCTAGGGGGCCTGAGGGAAGCAAAGCACCAGGGTTGCAGTACAGTGGATCAAGCCTTGCCAGGTTGGCACGGTGGAACCCCACGTTTTCGTGGAACTGTATGCGGGTGAAGGCGACCCAGAGTTCTTCAATGAGGAGGAGCACACCCAGGCGGGTAGTTTAGCGCAAGTCTTGCACCAGTGGCAGTGGCATCCTAAGTTGTGGAAGAGCATGACTGTCAGCCATCTAACCTAGCTTAGGTGAATGGCAATGCCTGGACTGGTAAGTGATGTTTACAGCAATATTTGATGTAACTTGGTATGGTTGATCCTGGTTAAGAACCATGTTTTGAATGAATGGTAAACAGATATATCGGGATTAGCACCATGGTGAATGATGGGTTTCAGCAGAACTTGTGTACGAGCGTGGTCAGGGAAGTGTATCAGTTTTGATGATTTGAGTGAATTTCATGTGGCAGGTGAGCATAGCAGGGGGTATATAATGATAGGTGTAGGATTATACGTGCTGTAGCTGAGACGGTTATCCATGAATACATAATTGGATACGTGGGGTTTTGCTGAAGAAATTCTGGGCATCCCAAAAAAATTGATCGGCTTCGAAGGTTGGAGAACCGTCAAATTCGAAGCCGATCAAATAGACGCAATTGCTGCCCCAAAAACATGTCAAAGCATGAACGCCCGCTTTCAGGAGCATGTGGGGGAGAGGTCAGAGAGTTCTTTAGGGCTTTGCATTGTTTCTTTCTCCTACTGGTTTCATCTACAGTAGCTTGCTAAGTAGCCATATTACAAAGTGATGCCCCCCAGATAGCTATTGGCTGATAAGCCAAATATACTTTGGAATTTTCCATGCCAGGTTGCATGTAGTTACCACAGTGCCACAACCTAAGTCAACAGACAGTCGGTCGCGAGCACCACTGATGGCAAATGCACCCGCGGGTTTAACAGCAGAATGGCCAATCGCCAACCGCACCCGCGCTGTTCCAGGTGCTCGCAAATCAGCAACTGGGCGGCGCGATGTGAGTTGAGCAGTTGTCTTACCCCTGTGGCTGGAAACGCTGGTGGATTCAGCACTTATTTGGCAATGGGTCATCATTAACCATTGTTTATACCCATTGTTTTGTTGGTTATTAACCCCTAGGATTGGTTGGTATGGCGAGCTTGACCCAGCTCGCCATCGCCTGCTCACCAGCTGCCACTCGCTGAGGAAGCTGCGCATTAGAGGCATAGGTCCTGGCAGCGACAGAGGGAAGGTGAGCCCTGAGTTGCTCAGTGTCATGCAGGAGCCGCGGGTGGTGGCTGCTTGGAGCCATGCGGGGCAAAGAAGTTGCCCCTTGCAAGCAGGAAGGGCCACGAAGCAAATGGCAGAGTAGATGATGGCTCAAAGATGGTAGATGGTTAAGATGGATGCTTAACAATGGATGATTGATAGATGGTGAATCATGGGCTAATGCTGGTCAAAGGTGGCAGGGCGAAGTTTGAAGAGAGGGAGCAATCAAAAATCACGAGAGGAGGATGATCACGTCCAGTCCATGGTTAGACTGGTCAGCTTTGGTGATACATAGCTTGCAGTTTCGATATTGAGGTACTGGCAATGGTGATGATGGGTTATGTTCCAAGGCCCTGCAGCATTCGGCACATCCAAGATACATCGATCATGAATCAACTGTCTAAGGATCCATCATTTATCATCGATGAGTTTTATGTGTTAGGCAAAAGCCACGAAAAAACATGATGCATTACACCAAGCAATTTGTTTGGCTGTTGTGCACTAGAGCACAGGCTATATGAACTAGGTCAAGTGCTGTCAGCCACATCCCATTAACCGACCCATACCCGCTGCCACATGCGTGTGCCTTACATAGCTATGCCTCACCCGGAATCACCCAGCACACGGCCTGATCCTATGTTTGATGAGTTCATTCTTCAGGCCCAGTGTTGATCACTGCATGAGTTTACACATACATACCTGGTTGGTCCTACAGCTTGCCACAAGCAACAAAGTGCAACTGAAGCTCTTCCCATGTATTTTGCCATGTTGCAAGCCTCCTTATTTGACTTGTCGCTTGTTGTGAGACGAGGAGTTTGCGGTGTTTGTGGTGCAATATCTGGGCGGTGAGAGAACCGAAAATGAAACTGCTGGAGAGGACGCTAGGCAAAGCAGCTACTGGCACTGAGCTTGGCAGCCAGAAACTGGTTGGTTCAGGCAATGGTTGGTGGGTTCGGCAGATTTGCAGCTGGCGTAGCACTGCACATGCCGAACATACATGAAGGCAACCAACCATCAGCACGCAAACATGCAAGTTCATGCTGCACAGATTTGAACTGGTGGTGGAAGCAGCTCGGTCGCCCGTCGTAATATATGTTCTGATCGCTTGTTCTGAAAAGAGACGCACAATTGGCATCAGTTCTCGTTTGCGTTTTCAACAAATTCTTACTTTTGCAATGATCGGGACGGTTGTTTGATGGACTATGGTCAGAATTAGCATAGGTGTGGCAACAATGCCATGGTGGCAAACTTTCTGACTGTCCCAGTCATCACCTGGAAAGCAGTCCGTCGCCCGGCTAAGGACGAGTACTACTGCAACGTGTTCCTGTGCAGGTGCGATTTTTTGCATGGCCATGGTGGTTTACAAGACATGCTAGGCGCCATTTGAGGCAATTGAGAGAGCGGTGGTCAGATCCAATTGATGATTGCTAAGCTATGCCATTGCCATGATGCGCTCGCAAGAATGTAACAAATATCAAATGAACAGCGAACAGGGATATCCCAAATATGGATTTTTTGGCCAGCATGTGTTTGTGTTCATAACTTTTAATGTGGTGTGGTGCCTTCCACTCATGAGTGGTTCAAAGCCATTTTCGACCTTCCCCCTACAAAGCAAAACCAAAACAAAACACCATTCTGGATGGTGACGATACCATCCACAACAATACCCATGAGTCTCATGATGACTGTGAAGCCATCTCTTGAGCCTGCTGGGTTTGGACTCGGCCACAGAGAAGTGTTTGGCCCACAGTGGCGTTTTCCCACATGGATTGCTGACATGAAGTTTAGTGACAAAGTAGTATAGCTTTTCATAACATGCTTTTGTGGCTTCCTGTCAGAATAAGCGTTGATTGGTTCGTGTTGTTTATTGTTCTGTTTTTGTTGTTTTGGTGTTTGATGTTTGGTGATACATTATTGTTTAATATTCTGGCGGTTGACTGTCATTTGTGAATAAAGTCGTCGATGATGGTTCCTCGTTCATTCTTGGTGACACTGTTGTTTGTTATTGTTGCCTTGGGAGGATTGTTGTTGTTGTTGTTGTTGTTGTTGTTGTTGTTGTTGTTGTTGTTGTTTTTCTTTTTCTTGTTGTTGTTGTTGTTGTTGTTCTTAGTTTGCTGTGGTTGCGCCATTTACTGACTGCATTCACTCAGCTGCAGCCCCAATTCCGATTCCAGGGGCAAATTCGAGAACAACTTGGCTCAATGGACCATGAGACTTTGCGACTTTCAGCTAAAAATGAATGCTTGGGGGCTGGTATACACCTTCGGTGCAGCATGGCAGTTTGTTGTCTGGGTGCCGATGACGTGAACAGCCGTTTGATGATTTTGGGGTCTGCGATCGTTGATGGCCGGGTTACCATTCTAGCGAAGCTGGTCATTTTCCATCGGGGCAAGTCTGTGCTATGTTATTGCTGTCTGAGCTACGGGTAGCTGATGCTTACTCACTGGGCATCATTTTATTTTGCATGGGGGTAGGTACAGTGCTTACGGTATATTTTGCAGCTATTGTATCATAAAATGGAATCTCGGGAAAATTAAGCAAACACTTATACAGCTGCCATACTTGACCGAGACCAACCATCATAATTTGGTGGCCATCATCGATATCCGTTTCCCACATGCCCATTGTGATCGTGGTTTATCAGGGGATTTGTGTGGATCACGTTGGATGGGACAGACTCCACTCCACCTGCTCAGCTCAGCTGCAGCGAGGATTGGATGGTAGATCGCCTTGGTTGGAGCTTTATCGTGTCCCGGTGGCAGGAGGTGGATGAAAAAGTGAATGTTAACATATGTATGTGTATATTTTTGTGTGTGTGTGTGGTTGGCGGTTTCAATCCTTGGGTTTCCGTTTTTCCAACCATTTCCAACCACATATATAGTACCATATAGCATATATACAAACTTATTTGCTCTCAACCGGGTTGCACATTACATCCAGTTCTGCAAGATTACATCCACTTCATCTCAATCACCAGAATGTGTTTTTGCCCGATGATGTCGAAATCCATCCAAGTGTCCATATGCCAATTTGCTTTTGCATCAAACCGGACTAGCAAAACTTGTTTGAATGACATGATGCATTCAGTGGGAAACCGCATCAACTACTGGGGGTCTCCCAATTTGGCTGATGAGGCGATGGCTCTCACTGGCATGTGAGCTTAATAGCGTGAGCTTAATAGCATTCTGGGCATTGTAGCTGTGCCAACTAGAAGCCGATTGTTCGCTAGAATAGCTGCACCTCTTTTCCGGGTTGTTAGGTACGCATGGCACTAAATTCGGAAGTTGACAGGCATTTCTTTGGTCACCCTTTGTATAATGGTAGGTAGCAATTCAATGCGATTAATATTTCCATGCTCACGATCAACCATCATCATTAACCACAGCAAGTGCGTGACTCAGAACTTTTGCCACATGCATAGTTGATTGCCGATATGGTGGTTTCCTAAGAATAGGGGTACCCCCAAGTTATGGTTGGTTTATTACTATCAATGGTTAACAAACAGGATAATTGGCCGGGTACTCCTTCGGCTTCAGAAGCACCCATATTGAATTAGTAGCCCCAGAGCTCCTGAAGAATCAAGGCACCAAGAATACCTCAACAGCCAAGTAAGCAAGTAATCAGCAGCACCCAAGAACTAACAACTGAATGATTAAATATGGCCTCAGTCGTGACATCTCAACAGCCACTTCAGTAACCACTTCAGTAACCATCACAACCATGGACTCACAGGTCCAAAAGTTTGGCCGTGCAGCTGCCCAGCTTGGTTGATATCGCTTGATTGGACTTTAACTTCGCTTGTTCGCTCAAGCGTTGGTCATGGACTGAGGCATAACCTACTAACCATGATGGTTACCGGATGGCTAGTAGTCCAACTGTTGATCTTTTATGGTAACTATAGTGGCTGGTTAACTACGGAGTACTGATGGTTAACCATGACATTAGCTGGTTGGTGGTTTCAAATGTGGTTAATTTCCCCTGTAGTATTTGGGATTGGTTGGTGGGTTAGCTAATGATTATTTTGCATGGGGGATAACCTCACAGCATTAATGGTTGATACTGGCTGGTGAGAACCGTTTTCTAGAACAGTAGCATGCAGTAGCCAGCTGTGACTTTTGGACTTAAAGGTTCGACCAGCCATCACGAAAAAGCATATATGGGTTGCAACTGGTCAAATTGCTATCCCCCCCCATGTGCTGGCTGTAGACTGTTGATCTACCAGATTCATGGTTTAGCTTGCAACCCCGATCATTCGAACAGCAATGGTCACCAACTACCGTTGTTTCTCTTTTTTGTTCATCATATGCGTTCTCTATTCGCCAATTTATTGTCCAGTATTAATTAATGAATGCCAAGCATCATAACCATTATCAACCGCGATTCTCATTCACCAACTCCACCACCAGCAAGCATCACTAGGGATGTGCACCAACGATGGTCGACTTGGGACCTGCCAAGGTGTCCTCCCTGTGCAACATGGGCGAGTTTGGACAGAACCGGCTACAGCAATTGATCTTCCGCTTCGATGGAGCCCTTGGGGGGCAGCAGGGTCACCTGGGCAGGTGGTGACAGGTTGGATGGTTGATGGTGGTTGATGGTGGTTGATGGTGGTCGATGGTGGTCGGTTGATGGTAGTTGGTGATGGTTGATGATAGAAATTAGTCTATAGTAATGTTGATGTTGCTTGATGATAGTAATTAGTCTATAGTGCATGGCTTAATGACGGTCAACTAGATGGCTAGTGCTGGTTGATGATAGTTCATGCTGGTTGATGTTGGTTTGTTTCGGCTTGTGCTTCCTACGGTGGGATGGCCGTTCCGGCATGTGAAGCGGCAAGACAACATGTGTGATGCGATCTTCTCTCAGAAGGGATGAATTGAATCCTCCTTTATTTCCCTTCATTTCCCTTAAGGAATGTCCAACATGTTTAAAGATTAAATGACATGAAGACATTCAACATCCTTGAACAGTTCAATGCACGGGTAGTAGATGCTGAACCAGCACCATGGCACACCTGTTTTTCTTGCAGCTTGCGGCCAGGAGACAAGCGTGCCCTGCCGGTGTCCAAAAGTGTCAATGCCAATCGCGAGTGCGACATCTCAGGGAAACATGGCGTCCAGAGCTGAGCGTTGCCTCATGGTTGGAGTATAGATGTAAGATGATGTAATGTAAGGTGGATTTATGTAGTATCTATCTATCTATCTATCTATCAATCTATCCATGTATCTATCTATCTATCTATCTATCTATCTTTCTATCTTTGATATTTATTTATATATATATATATATATTAGTTAAGTTGGATTTATGCATCTATATATATGTATATATATATATATATAGATTTCAGTAAAGGAATATGGATGCATATGTGCATGCACATGTCTCCCTGTGGTAACTATATGGATGGTGCACAGTTAGTATGATAAAAAGGTGAAATGGCATCAGCCTTGATCAACAAATCCAAGTGCTTAGTCTTCCATCAGGTGACTTGGCAACGTGCCATTTGGCAATTATTAACAAACTGAAGCACTTGACATCACTCAGCTGACGGGCACTAATCGCTGCTAGCCAACATTCAGATCTCTACAACAGCAATAGTTGGGTGAACATATGCTACAACCATCTACCACCAATGGTTGCTGGTCGGTGCTCAATGGATTTCTTGTACTCAGCAAGACCCGGTTGACTACCCTGCTGATTCGCAACGTTGAAGCCACCAAGTTGTGTGTTAAACTTGATTTATGTCCTTGAATTTGCCGACATGGAACCGCAAACTCACGGACCACTAGATGACATCCAAATCAAGTGAGCAAGTTGCTGGTTAGCAATTGATCTAACTACCGTAGGTAGTAGGCAGTATTGGGACCAAAAACAAGTCTCAGGGCAACTCCAACATCCACAACAAAGACTAAGAGGAGATCCATATTCATAAACCACCACTAGTTCAACTATAGCTTTTGATTTACCATCGAATACCCGGACTTCTTCATGCATCCCGCAAAGCTCAGATGCTTCGATCCCAGCAGATTTCCGGAGTACTGGGAGTTTGAAGAGGCGCCGCAGCTGAGGGCCTGGCTTGCTGGTTGATTCTGGCAAGCTTCACGATGACCAAGATTGGCCAAGGTGTCACGGAATTCTCCGTAGAATTCTTTGCAACTTTCAAATTTGCCAGTAGGTTTCCTGATCATTGCTACTATTTGTTGGGTTGGAGGCGCTTCGGACCTGAAGAAAGATATGCATATACGCTTGAATGTATGTTTGTATGTCTTTAAATCTTTGTTTATTGAAGCAACCCGGTCAGTGCAGCACTTTCGGTTTGGGTGTTGTTTCCTTCCATGCGACTAGGTGTTGGACCAGCGAGAAGTGCAGAGAGTCAAGGCCTGCAAGAATGAAGAAAAGGCAGGGCAAATGACACCATGGACGGGCCGTTGGAAGGCAAACGAGAGCAGTTTCGGACATTTGTCCCCCGCCACTGAATTATCAGAAGGCTTTCACATTCTTTAATATTTATAAACATTCTTTACCTATTGGAGTATGGATACAGTAAAAGTATGTGCCATCAATGTATATTTGTTTAAGTCTGTGTGAATGCAGACCTGGTTGGTGGGTTTAGAACGTTGTTGTTTTCCAAACTATTTCGCTGAGAAATTGATAGGGAGAAAAAGATGGCTCACGATTCATGATGGCTAGTGCAGCTAGTGATGCTTGGCGAGTGATGCTTGGCGGTAGTGATGACATCTGGCTGCAGTAAATTCCCTCATTCCCAGGAACTATGCTTGAGTACCCTTTGCCATGGCATGCCACGGCCACGAGGTTGTGAGTGATAGAAATCGATCAAAAAGATGGTGACTATTGATGCTGTCCCCGGAGTTGCTATGATCGAACAACCAATCAACCTCTGAACTGACAACCGACAATCCAAATCAAACCCAAGCCAACCAACCAACCACCTTCAATACCAACCACCATCAACAAGCCAACAAATCATCACCAGAGTTTCCTATACGGATTTTTCCCTCACCCACCAGGAGGCGTTGCAAGAGATGGTGGATCACACCTTCAAGCGCGTGCTGACGCGCGACCGGGTGCCTGATGATGTCAGGAAGCCCAGTAGCCATGGTTGCTTGACTTTGATCTAACATGATCTCCAAGTGCTCCGGCAAACACCTGAAGCAAACACCTGGAGTGAGACTGTACAGGAGGGGCATGACATTTTGGGCTCCAAAGACCTACTTGGAAGGTATTGGAGCACTAGGGGGTTTGACAGTTGATCCTGGAGATTCGTTTTCCCAAAATATTTTGAGCGATTGAGTTTGTCTGTGTTTTTTCCGGCGTTTCAGTCAAATTTGATCGACTTGAGCGTTTTGTTGAATTTCTGTGCGCTGGCTTTATCACATATCTTAATCATAAACATGATCGTCAAACATATGATCACCACTGCAATCTTCATTTTCACCACCTCAATCATCAGCAGAAGCTTGGGCAGATTAATTTCCCGCGTCCAAAAGGAGCCAAAAGTATGGAATTGGATGGTGTTTGCCAAATAACCTAGGAACCCAAACAGGCACTTTTCTGGATTTGAGTCCGTTTGATTATTTTTGTGTCCGTTCTGATTGTTTTTGAGTTCGTTTTGAGACGAAAAGTGAGCGGGGTGTTTTGGCTAAATTTGCCATTTGTTGACAAAAAACTTCTAATTTCTTGTGTTTACAGTTTCCATGCAGGTATTATTACATAAACTGCCCAATGTATTGTTAGAAAGGTTCCCTACGAGGATTTCGGAGTGAAACAACAATTTTGCTATATCCATATCCTCGTTGGGGTCTCACAGCATGCATGCACACAAGAATCAAGAAAATAGACATTTTGGGTCAAAGCATGTCAAAGCCTAGTTTTTTTGAGCGTTCTGGAAATTTCCAGGCAACAACCGAAACAGACAAAATATTTTGTGCGTTTGAAGATCCAGGATGTGAGAAATCTACCGAAAACATTGCGGTTATTCAGAATTTCTTCTCATGTCCAGCAGTTGATGTACTATTCCTGTAAAAAAAGTACTGGAGAACCAGATGATTGTGTAGCTGTCTAATATTGGTTCTAAATAGTTAACAATGATTAAATGGTTAATCACGTCTAGAAGTTGCACATCCAAGCTCCTGCAACCGCGATCAGTTGATCAGTCTGAAATTGTTGCGGGATGATCACCTGTCCAGCAGTGAGGACATTGCGACTGATCGCTTTGCACGGGTCCCACTGGGATTGTCCACAGATGATGAGCCTGAAACTGCTGTTCACAAACAGCTGACCACCAGCCTAGCCTGTATGACTGATCCCATCTAAACCCGCATTTGTGATGGTAAAGAATCACCGCATTACAAAACTACTACTGGTGAACTAATTGGGATCTTCCACTGCCAGGGAAAGAAATCGAACAAATCACGGCCTTTTTGCCCTTGTTTGGGGTACCAGGCGAGCTTTGGCAGGTTGATCAACCCTGGACATGCCGCAGCCATCACACACCGCCAAGGACGCAGAAGATGATGAAGAGATGCCGTACCGCATCGAGGCATGGGAAGTTGCCAGCCTTGGGAGGTGAAGATCAACCCCAAGCAGCGAAATCCATGGCTCCATGGATGTCTCCGAGGATTTCTCAATGACCGGATGCACGGGTTGGGCTACTGCTGCGTGATTGTTGTTGGCCGCAAGTCTTCCAGCTGTACATGTTGTGTTGGATGGTTGATGCGTTTATTCTTGCTTTGGTGCTTACACTGAGTGGGGGTTAATTTCTTCAAAAGCAACCGATACCAGTTATGGCTGATATAGCATGGTCTTTGAATGGCTGATTAACCAACCTGTTTGTGGGTGTTGCTGCTGCTGCTGCTGCTGTTTAATTTATGAATTATCATCATTCACAGTGTCCCGCCCATACCTATTTATTTTTTGTTGATGCTGGCTTGCGTGTTTCTGCTGCAGCTGTTTTCTTGAATTGGTTTGATGACAGTCGGGATCATTGACAAGCATCAGCACCATTTACCTTAGATTAGATGCCATGTTTGTATCAATCCAAGCGTTTTTCTGTAATCAGCTCCTTGAGCAGAGGTAAAGGGCAAACGCTCATGCCAATTTGTTTATCCCAGGTGGCTGTGGGTCAAAACCCCGTACCCCTGGTTCCCCTACCATTGGCCTTTGTTTCCCTTATTATTGGTGGTCATCATCCCCTATTTTTGGTTGTTTGGTAAATCCTCCATTAGTTGGTTGGTTAAGAGCTTGACCCATAGCCAGGTGTTGGTCATTCCGGTTCTTGGTGCAAGCTGCGGCGTTCAGGTGGTACAAGCCTTTCGTAGTGAGCATGCTGGCAGGAGGCTCAGGCGGTGCTGAGCAGGTGACCTGCTGATGACCCTTGGTTGTAATGTGGTGGTTTCTCAAGCCAGTTGGGGGCCGTAACTCTGCGAAAAAAATGATGGTTTATTATTAATTAATTTCAGATGGGACAATAAATGATTTTGGGGAATCCTGTTTCGAGAAACCACCCGGATTATTAATCCTTCAGCAGATAGAATATGAAATTGATAAATTGGACCATCCCCAGGCTCGCAAATGGTTCGAAACATCGAAGATATTTTATTTGCTCCAGGATGGTTATGCAATGATGATTGGTGAATGGTGGTCAACATTAGTTATATTAGCTAATGGTGGTCAACATTGATTATAGCTAAAAGTGCCTGAACGTGGCTGATAATGGGGTAATGAGTGCTAATCATGGTGAATGCTGGTCGGTCAATAGTGGTGGAGTTGATTCTTGCAAGTTGCTCATGATGGCTCACGATGTTGAACGATGGGTACTGAGTAGTATTGATTGAAGTGTGTCAATCATGATCGCTGATGATGATTACTGATGGTTCTTGGTGCTGAGCATGGTTTGTACTCCACAATGTGGATTTCGGAGTCACCAGACTCTATTGGCCAATTTTGTCACAATGCTTTCCATACACGACATGATCACTACGTGTGACTTAGAATGAAAATCAGGATGCCAGAACGACTGGTTAGGGAGTTTGTCATTTTTATTCTGGCCCCATTTCGGGATCGTTGGTTGATTAATTTTGAGAAGGGTTGAAACCACCAACTAGATGAGCATACGTTGCGCAAAGTGCAACAACGGGACAGCGAGGAGAAACTGTGCGCCACTCTGCTTTCGAATGGCTTGTCCTCAGCCCACCTCATTGGCACGGCGACAAGTTGGGTTCCCTCCTCACACCCAAGCGCATAGCCAGGGAGATGGTCCTGGTAGGGCTCGGAGTTGCCAAGTCATGACCTCCGGTGTTAGATCAGTTCCACGCCGCGGGTGTCAACGAATCGTCACCTCCCAAGATGTTGGTGTCAGGCTGGACTTGGCCCATGGTCACTGGTTAGGGGTTGATGGTGGTTATATGTGGCTATGAACTGTTCTTAAGCCCAATAGAATCATCCCTACTAGTGAGGTTGTTCAACGTTATGAAGCCCTAAACATGCACCCCTATTAGTGAACAAAGTTATTTGGAATCCACCGCTGAAGCTGCGTCACCGAGGGCTCAACAATCAGCTCTGCGAAGTCATGGAGGGCCAGGAGGACCGCAGAACGCCGGTGGTGAAGCATGCCACATATGCCACAAGAATACCTTCAGCAACGACATCGCTATCGGGTGGTGGTTTTAGCCATGGGTAATGAATAAAGGTAAGGGGATAATATCCAACAATAATGGTTGGTGGTTTGATTGACATGTTTGATTTTCCCCGGTATTTGCACATGTTTGGTTGATTAAGATAGGGGTTGAAACCACCAACCAGTTCTTCAACAAAAAATGACAACCAGCGAACCAACAACGACAGGGAAGGTTTGCCATTTGCTAGATTGAGTTCGCCGTGGGCAATCCACGAATGTTGATTATTTTTTCGATGATTCTCCCGTTCCCATTCAATAGTTGTTTATTGCCGGGATACTCTTGCCATGGGGTACTGCATGCTTCCCCATGGCTACATCAAGACTCACAGCTTGACATTCATTCCAACCGCTAGATATGCCATGATCAATCAACCAACCATGATGCTGTATTTTTAATGAGTAGGTGCCAATAACACCTTCCAATACTGTAACACTCAGCCAGTGCCAACTATCAGCATGCAGTAAATGCACCAGTGGCTGACTGCAACTTATAATATATGAATAGGTGATGCTTTGCGAGGGAAAGCATGTTCGATGGGATGACTACTGGAATCAACTAATGATAGTCAGGACAAGCCCAAGACACAAAGAAAAACCTAGGAGGTTTGTTGATTGTGGCAATCGTGGGTGCTTGGCAACAGAGCTTTCCATCCACGAATCGCAGGGATTGGAAATGGAAGCAACCCACTAAGCGACTCAAGTAGGGAGGTTACAAATATATAGAAAGATAACTCCTTTGCAACTACCTTTGCTTGGTCCTTATGAATCCTATGCCTCACACACCAGGATGCCCAACAAAGCTGAACAGACAGCGTCGCGCACTGATCAACCACAACTTCGCCTCCTCGGCACTCCTCCATGATGCATGATCATTGATGATGGTAGGCCATGACTTGGATGACCAGGTATCCCAGTTGCAACCAGGGCAAAGTAATCGTCCTAAACCGCTGTGGTCTCCTTAACCACCAATAAACAATGATATCTTCCATCCCCAAGCATCATTAAACATCACTCGGCCATTGTCAGTGACCATTGATCAGCCAATGATAGCGATTATTCACCATTATTTGATTGTCATTCAACCATCATCTAACCATCATTCAACCATTATCTAAGCATCATTCAACCATCATCTTACCATCATCTAACCATCATTTAACCATCATTTTACCATTATCATACCATCATCTAACCATCATTCAACCATCACCTTACCATCATTTTACCATCATTTTACCATCATTTTACCATCATTTTACCATCATTTTACCATCATCTAACCATCATCTAACCATCATTCAACCATCACCTTACCATCATTTGACCATCATTTTACCATCATCTTACCATCATCTAACCATCATCTAACCATCATTCAACCATCACCTTACCATCATTTGACCATCATTTTACCATCATCTTACCATCATCTAACCATCATCTAACCATCATTCAACCATCACCTTACCATCATTTTACCATCATCTTACCATCATCTTACCATCATCTAACCATCATTTACCATCATTTGACCATCATTTTACCATCATCTTACCATCATCTAACCATCATCTAACCATCATTCAACCATCACCTTACCATCATTTGACCATCATCTTACCATCATCTAACCATCATCTAACCATCATTCAACCATCACCTTACCATCATTTGACCATCATTTTACCATCATTTTACCATCATCTTACCATCATCTAACCATCATCAACCATCATTTAACCATCATCTAACCATCATTCAACCATCACCTTACCATCATTTGACCATCATTTAACCATCATTTTACCATTATCATACCATCATCTAACCATCATCTAACCATCATTCAACCATCACCTTACCATCATTTGACCATCATTTGACCATCATTTTACCATCATCTAAGCATCATCTAACCATCATTCAACCATCACCTTACCATCATTTGACCATCATTTTACCATCATCTTACCATCATCTAACCATCATTCAACCATCATTCAACCATCACCTTACCATCATTTGACCATCATTTTACCATTATCATACCATCATCTAACCATCATCTAACCATCATCTAACCATCATTCAACCATCACCTTACCATCATTTGACCATCATCTTACCATCATCTAACCATCATTCAACCATCACCTTACCATCATTTGACCATTATCATACCATCATCTTACCATCATCTAACCATCATTCAACCATCACCTTACCATCATTTGACCATTATTCAACCATCACCTTACCATCATTTTACCATCATCTTACCATCATCTTACCATCATCTAACCATCATTTACCATCATTTGACCATCATTTTACCATCATTTTACCATCATCTAACCATCATCTAACCATCATTCAACCATCACCTTACCATCATTTGACCATCATTTTACCATCATTTTACCATCATCTTACCATTATCATACCATCATCTAACCACCATTCAACCATCACCTTACCATCATTTTACCATCATCTTACCATCATCTAACCATCATCTAACCATCATTCAACCATCACCTTACCATCATTTGACCATCATTTTACCATCATCTAACCATCATCTAACCATCATCTAACCATCATTCAACCATCACCTTACCATCATTTGACCATCATTTTACCATCATCTAACCATCATCTAACCATCATTCAACCATCACCTTACCATCATTTTACCATTATCATACCATCATCTTACCATCATCTAACCATCATTCAACCATCACCTTACCATCATTTGACCATCATCTTACCATCATCTTACCATCATCTAACCATCATTGAACCATCACCTTACCATCATTTGACCATTACACGCACCGCCTGAATCCCACAGATCTGTGGTCTACTCATTTGCGCCTTCCGCTCAGTTTGGTGACTTCGAAGTCAAGACTTCCGGCCTCGAGACCTTGTTGACCGGCAGATTGGCAGCAGGCCGGCGGGAGCGCTGAAGCTTTCCTCAAGGGGAGCAGCAGCAGCGAGTGGTGCAGGGTGAGTGGTGCAGTTCTCCCAGTGGTTGATGACTAGTTACCATGAGCCCCCAAAACCATTGTTTTTATAGGTTATAACCCATATTTTGGAGGGAAAAACCCTACCTTTTTTAAGGTTTGGGGGGCTCATGGTAGGAAGTACCCAGAAGATACCTTCAAGTATAAGCTCAGCATGTAGGATTACAGCTCCAGGAGGGATACCTGACAGGGATGGAGGGAGAGGATTACATGGGCATAATCCATACCTGACGGGGAACCGGGGTCCAGCCGTTGATAAGCCAAGAAAAACCGCAGAGGTGCACCAAGTGGAAACCACAAAAGCAGTGTAAATGTGTGGCGTTTTTTGTTTTTAATGTGGCTCTTCCATTGCGTAGCTTCCCAGCATGCCCCCAACATTTGTCATTTCGCCAGTAGAAATTGGTGCCTTGAGTCACGGACATGAGCATGTGACTATGCGATCGCTGAAAATGCTTGGACCAAATTACATGACCAAATTCGAGATGTCGTCAGCGTAGCTGTCAATTTGCATCGCTAAACCACCTCCAACCATTTTCACAATCGCTTATTGGCCATGCAGCTATACTGATATCAGCCGGCAGTAAAGGGGGTCTCTTTCGATAGCAGGGTTGGTTTTGGATTGTTAGTGAACCTTGGCTGGATGACATTGACCACAAGTTGGCATCAATAGTGGGCTCATTTATCATTTCGTTGACCCCGCATTGCATGAGTGATCAGTAGATGCAGTAGGTGGCAAGTCCCGCATTCCTGATATGGATTTGCCTTGGCGAGTTTTGGAGCATGATTCGATTCCGCTGGAGAAATGGTGGTCAAGCCGCATCAACTTGCCATGTGCAGCTCCTCTCTGCCCAGATGTTGTGGCACCCTCCAAGTTCTTGGTGGTTTCTCAGGACAAGTTGCCATTTTAGGAGCCTTTTTGGGGGTATAGCACTCTGCCAAGCATGGTCATTTTGGCCCAAATTCGAGTTGAGATTCCTGGAGTATGTTCATGTGTTGAGTGGAATTGCTTTTAAAATGATCCTAGTCAACGTGACTTTGCCGAGTGGTCGGAGTGAAACCCTTTCACTTCCACAGTCCTCTACTGAAATGGACTTGAAGATTCTTGCACAGCAGATTTTTGGACGAAAGTTTCTGAAACTAATTGCAGCAGACGGTCATCTCATGGCTGATCCTGAGAAGACCCTGCAAGCTACAGGGCTGAAAGATGGAGACCATGTTGATGTCACCGCTGTGCTGCTGTCACAGAAGGTGGCATCAACAAGCCGTGCTTTTGCACTTTGGGGCCAGGGGAGCGACGGAGTGATAGCATGGGGCAATCCAGACTACGGCGGCGACAGCTCTCGAGTCCAAGATCAGCTCCGGAATGTGCAGCACATTCAAGCCTCGTTCCGGGCATTTGCTGCCATACTTGCGGACGGGTCGGTTGTGACCTGGGGTGCTCCAGGTTATGGCGGCGACAGCTCTGAAGTCCAAGATCAGCTCCGGAATGTGCAGCACATTCAAGCCTCGTTCCGGGCATTTGCTGCCGTCCTTGCAGACGGGTCCGTTGTTACTTGGGGCCATCCGGATTCTGGCGGCGACAGCTCTCAAGTCCAAGATCATCTCCGGAGTGTGCAGCACATTCAAGCCACTAACCATGCACTTGCCGCCGTACTTGCAGACGGGTCGGTTGTGACCTGGGGTGCTCCAGGTTATGGCGGCGACAGCTCTGAAGTCCAAGATCAGCTCCGGAATGTGCAGCACATTGAAGCCTCGTTCCGGGCATTTGCTGCCGTCCTTGCAGACGGGTCCGTTGTTACTTGGGGCCATCCAGATTCTGGCGGCGACAGCTCTCAAGTCCAAGATCAGCTCCGGAGTGTGCAGCAGATTCAAGCCACTAACCGTGCATTTGCCGCCATACTTGCAGACGGGTCGGTTGTTACTTGGGGCCATCCAGATTCTGGCGGCGACAGCTCTCAAGTCCAAGATCAGCTCCGGAGTGTGCAGCACATTCAAGCCTCGTTCCGGGCATTTGCTGCCGTCCTTGTAGACGGGTCCGTTGTTACTTGGGGCCATCCAGATTCTGGCGGCGACAGCTCTCAAGTCCAAGATCAGCTCCGGAATGTGCAGCAGATTCAAGCCTCGTGGGGGGCATTTGCTGCCGTCCTTGCAGACGGTTCGGTTGTTACTTGGGGCCATCCAAATTCTGGCGGCGACAGCTCTCAAGTCCAAGATCATCTCCGGAATGTGGAGCAGATTCAAGCCACTGACCATGCATTTGCTGCCATACTTGCGGACGGGTCGGTTGTGACCTGGGGTGCTCCAGATTATGGCGGTGACAGCTCTGAAGTCCAAGATTAGCTCCGAAATGTGAAATGTGCGGCATGTTTAAGCCACCAGAGACAGTGCATTTGCTTTGATCTTGGCAGATGTGCCAGGCCAGTTCACCTTCGAGTGGTCGGTCAGTCTCCAAGCTCAAAACTAGATGGCAAACGTGCAGCAAAAAATATGCCGGGCCACATTCAGTCTAGAACGGAGCAGCAGGGTTAGCTTTGACCGGTGAAGTTTCAACGAATGCCGACATATTTAAGGAACAAATTATCCAACAACATTCAACGACCAGAAGTGTAGCTGAACTCTTGGGGATGGCGGTGCAGAGAGAGAGATTCAACAACCAGAAGTTTGTTGATTGGCTGAGGAGTGATTGGATGCTGGAAAGTGATCATCCAACCACCAGCAGGCTGACAGACCACCCCCGACGGCCAGGTCAGCACTACCTGTACCATGGAACCAACCCATCTTCCGTGTTTGGGCTGCAACGAAGGGAGGAGCCCAAGTCGCCAGTTGCAGGTGATGGTGCTGCCGGGCCCAGTAGTTGATTGAGAGCTCACATGGAATGATTTCATCATTAACCACCTCAGACTTAAGATACTTGATATTAATTTATGTATGTGTTTGCGTGCTTTTTTGTTCTTCATGTATCGATTTATTTTTGTTATGCCCTTCTTTACCCTTATGTGTTTGAATATGTTTGAATTATTTGTTTAAATGTATACAATTTCAACCCAGATGACTCACATGATACTGACGTGAGTAATTAGCATCTTAACCCTGACTGAGGGAGTTGCATGGGGTATGGCCCAGACCTGGTAAGCTCAAAGGACGTGGGAACCTTGAGAGGACACATAGAATGACTTAATCATTTACAACTTATGATGATGTTTGATTTGCTGGTACTTATGTGAACAGCATTTTAACTCTGACTCAGGAAGTATATCAGGGAGTATTGGGTATTGCTAGGTGGAGTAGTCATCAGCAAAGTTGTTTTGTTTATTTCAAGTGGGCTGAGTATGGCTGAGTTGTTACTTGCATGCTTGACGAAGTTTTTGCCTGTACGAATCCTGCGCGCATGTAAACACATGTGTGCATATGCATTTGCATCATAGATCCCTTGTATCTAATTATCACTTATCACCCATCATTAAATCATCCCAGCACCATACGCTTATATGGTGTACATGTACCATTCAAATCAATTTGCAAATGCTTTTGAACCGTCCAAGTTTGTATAAGTATGTGCATGTACGTTTTTCTTGGTGGTACTTTTGCACATGGTATGATTTCACTCAAGCCCACGAGGGTGCACCATCCAAATACCGGTTGTTGGATGGTCACTTAGCAATCGAGTAACTCATGAAAGCTTAACGACTTTCCAAGACCTCATTTCGCAAGGACGCGTCGTGAATCGTGAGTAGTTCATCACGATAGTCAGAACGCAACCAACCCTGGATGATCACAGCATGGCGGTGAGGCCATGAGCATCTTGAAGACAGGCTTTGTTCTGGACCATGCTGGCAGCCGCTCGCAGTTGTGAAGGGGGAGGTTTTTGGAGCTACCATGCTACCACAGGACACGCGTCCCGTGATCGCCTGTTGTGATGTGTCTTGAAGGTCCCTGGGGGCAATTTTTGGCAGGGTATGCCTGGTAGAACAGAGAGACCCAAAACTTTGGCCCACACACAGATTCTGCCCAACCGGCTGGTGATCTACCATCAACCAGGGATCACTACGGAACTCCCATTAGTTTTCCCATGATTTCTTCGTGCACTGCTTTGTCTACGAATCAAAGAGCCACTCAGCAAAGGCAGCAAGACAGGGATATAGATTAATCTATATATATATATGACATGATATGGTCCATTTTTAAACCGAGATGGAGAGCCATTTGAACAAGCGACATAAATCATGACGCGGCCATTGATTTGTTTGTTGGTCCGGAATCTTGAGTTTTGAGTCATAGTCAATTTGTTTTTCTCCACGTTAATGACAGTACACCGGTTCATATTTAGCCAATGATTAAAGACAGCAGTTTGATTTCGAAGCGGTCCCTGAGTAATTCCGCAAATGACTGCTTGAAGGGAAACCCAACAGGACCCCCAGTGCCAGCCAGCACTTTAGCAGTCGCTTTTTCCAACCATCAAACAACTTCAGGCAAAAATGTGGGCGAGAGAGACCACTTGTGAGAAATCATGTTTGAGGTCCCTGTGAAAACCACCCCGTGGTGTTTGTAATTTTTATCTATATAGCCATTTCTCATTGTACAGGCCTGCGTTCTCACTCAGGCGCCACCGGAACCATGTTCGGTGCTGGTGCTGGCTCCTCAGAGGGGTGAGCTTTAGCCACTCCTGGTCGACCTGGCACAGGGGTAATGAATGATGGGTACTAGGTTAATAGCCATGATGGATCAGCCCTAGAAGGATCATTGTGGGTGCTAGGGCTAATGATTGATGGATCATGATGGCTTTCTGTGGTTTAGATGCAGGATTGTTTCGTTTCAGCCCTAGGGAAGAGATTTACATTTAGATCGGCATGCCCGACAGGTTGCCGAGTGCATGTGCCATAAGATTTTGTTTAGCATGATCGCCGCACCCTGAAACTTTTTGGCCCGTACTAGTGGAAAGTAATGATTGATAATCATGATAAACATGTTTGACAATTCTGCTGGACAACATTGATATTTCAGTCGTTGACTTGACATAATCATTTCTTATCATTTCTTATCAACCCTTCTTATCAACCATGATTTGTATCCAACGTAATTTGAAAAAATAAAAGCAACCATTGTTGAGCAATCCTAGGTGATAGGTATCAACCATTCTCAACAATGGTAGATAACAATCATGGATCATGGTGTATAACCATTGTCGACCAATGATAGTTTGTCATTCTCAATGATGGCAATGGTAACCAGTCGCAATCCTTGCGCCTCCCTTGAGCCAGCTGAGATCTACATGGCTGAGTGCAGTTCCAAGTCCGACGAGTACGGCCGGGACGACGGAGGCAACACCTACCCGTCCCTGCATGCCATGCTGGTGTGCGCGACACTCAGAAGCTGGCCACTTGAGATGTTTTGGTGGCTGATGGTTGGGTGAATTGACGGGCCTATACTTCACTAATCTGAAGGAAACTAACAGCTTGACCTCCCAGAGGATGATGGTCTTGGTGCTTGTGCTCATCAGTTTTTCTTACTGATTGTTGCATGGTTGGTGGATTGACCCCAGCAATTCTTGGAAGCTAACACGTCTAACAGCTTGACCGCAAGGGTGTCCCCAGTGCAGAAACTTATAGTTCGACACCTGTTACCCTACATGATTGTTGAACCATTCCATGCCATTTCTTCCCGCAAAATAATGAACACATAATCATTACATAACATTATACATCATTTAATTGAATTACGTGATCATTTTCAGCCATCATGATCAATCTTGATCGTTTTGGCGAACCATGATTAGCCATTACTAAGCATGATATCCTGCTTTATGACCATGGCACAGCAAAAGCTAAGCCGAGGAAGAGTTCTGATGTGTCAGTCGCGACCACCTTGGCCATTTTAATTGGATGGAAAATCCACTGTGATGGTAGAGGAGCCACCCTTTGTCAGACGGTGATTTTGCAGTCACTTCTGATTACTGGTGGACAGCAATGATTTGAAGATTGTGATATTCCAGGAAAACACAAGTGTACATATCCCAACAGTTTGTGGCTCTGGATCGGTGCTTTGTTTGCCGCTGCTCTGCCGCTGCTCATGCTTGTCTCCCTAAAACACAAGTTTATGGTACACACCCTGGAAATCTTTGTGCGCAATGCACCCGCTATCTGGGGTCTATGCTTGTGTAATCCACTGATTGTTGCATGGTTGGTGAATTGACCCCAGCAATTCCTGGAAGCCAACACGTCCAACAGCTTGACCGCAAGGGTGTCCCCGTGCAGAAACTGATCGTTCGACACCTATTACCCTACTTAATGAACCATCACATACCATTACTGTCCGCTAACAATTACCCTACATAATTAACCATTACATACCATTACCTCCCGCTAACAATTTAATCACGTGAACATGTTCAGCCATCATTGTCAATCTTGATTGTTTTGGCGAACCATAATTAGCCATTACTAAGCATGATATCCTGCCTTATGACCATGGCACAGCAAAAGCTAAGCTGAGGAAGAGTTCCGATGTGTCAGTCGCGACCACCTTGGCCATTTCAATTGGATGGAAAATCTACTGTAATGCTAGAGGACGTTGTCAGACGGTGATTTTGCAGTCACTTCTGATTACTGGTGGACAGCAATGATTTGAAGATTGTGATATTCCATTGCTATCCCAAATGCTGTTTTTTGGTAAACACAAGTTTACATATCCAAAAAAAAACATATCCCAACCGTTTGTGTTTTTTTTGGGTGCTTGTAAAGCTACCTGTAAATGGTGGATTTTCTATTTCCAGGTTGCTTTACCAGGTTGTAATCACATCTAGTCACCCTCAACCAAGGCAAATGCTTCGTCGGCACACCCTTCGTGACGGACACGTCTGGGGATCACGCAACGGCCCCAGCTTCAACTGTCAGTGGTGTGCCCCCATGACAAGTGCCTGCCTTACTAAAATGAGCCCGAAGGTGGTTGGAAGGGATCCAAGGAGTCAGGGGCATCCAGTTCTCCACCCTTTGAAGGGCAGCCAGTTGGAGCTACAAGGAGTGTTGAGATGGTCGATGATTCCCTTCTGATCGGGTATTTGCTTAATTACCATACTGCTGTTATGACTGGATTTCCTGATCAAAGCGTGATTTGGTTGCTGAATGTTGCTGATTAAGTGGCACTACCATTCACGTGGACACACCAGTGACACTTCCCAGCCATTCGCCCCAAGTCATTGGCCGTACCCCTTGTGGTATTCCGTGGGCCTCCAAAATGAACTACGCCTTGTGATGCCATGCTACCATACAGATAGCTTACCGGGCTGAATCCCAGAGAACACATTCACTAGCTGCTTTTGGAACTGTTGTTGGTGAATTGTGGTATTGTTTTAATTTCTGACCTGATTCCATTGTTACTCACAAGTTATTGTATTATTTCTGACCTGAGTCAGCCTGAGTCTGTGGGATTAAGACTGTTCCTCATCCAGTAGCCCGTTGTTAGGATGTCCCAGGGCTCAGCGACGATGTCCCAGGTCGCAGAAGCCAAAGAAGGATCTTTCCATTGCATTTGCGGCGACCGAGAATCAAAGGCAGGGCGCTGCGCGGCGCTGGCGCAGCGGCGGCCATGACTCACTGGGAGGACATGGGATGACTTTGTTTTTTTTTCCGTCCCATGTTTTTCCTTGGCTGTTCAGTTTGCATTTGATTGTCACTGTGTTTTTCAGTTTCCCAATACTTTTTTCAGTTCTTGTAGTTCTTAAGGCCATTATTGTCCTCTTCTTATTTCCTTCTCCGTGATTTGTTTATCTCTCTTGTTAAGTTGATTTCTCCGTCTCTCCATTGATATGGTTCCATCAGGCTTTACCATTCGGTTCCCCTGTATCCCTTGATGCTCACATCCATAGAAATCACCAGCATCAATCCAACTGCAGGGATGTTCACTACCAAGTGTTGGTGATGTTTGGTATTGACCCCGGCTACTTGTATGCCAACATAATGCCAATGATGCCCGTTGGCCAGGTGTACTTCACAAGGGACCTTGGCCACTTATGCCAAGCTTTTACCCAGGTTTCCTATGGTTTTCTGGTGGCTTCAGTGACACATGATCGCCACTGGCGGCACACGGGTGAGGGCCTTGCCACAACTCCAAAGTTGCGCACCGTGCAGGTGGGCACCTACCGAGAGTTTGTCTTTTTCGACGAGCGCCAGGTCGGGGTCGCCAGGGCGGAAGCATCACCGGAGCCGTGGCCCTCAGTCCTGGCTGAGGTGTATCCAGAGTATGCCATCATCTACCGACGGCAGTACGATAAGACCAAGGTGCAGGGAGCAGGGGCGAAGTAGGGGGCAGCTGATGATTTCGATGGCCAACAGCGCTAGGCATAGCTCAATAGTGACCTGCAACCTAAGCTGCGTGTCGTCAGCAGGTTCCTCCGGACATGGTCATGCCCACAAGCGGTTCTGGCCTCGATACCTCGGTAAGGGAGGTGTGAGGGTGAAGCCGATCGAAGAATGACGGATGGGGTGTTCCTCCATCCTTCAATGGATTGCTGTGGGGCTATGGTCATCTCAAGACCTGTAACAAGAAACACATTACATAGCAGGTGAAGACATCCCGCGTTCTTTCTCTAGAAGCAACGTAATATGACGCCTCATAACCCATTCTGAAATGCCAGGTCAATGTACCACAGGGTACTCAGTGCGAAAGGACAAACAACGTAGACATAGAGCAGGAGAGTTCACTGGAAGAACCTAATGATTGCGGCTCCCTAGTTCCCCAGTGATGAGGGGTCATAGCCATAGCTCCTACTGAACCTGTGGCATTTACTGCCATGGCAGCCGTGGCAGTAGTAGCTCCTACTGCCATAATTCGTAAAACCGACGCGACTACCACTGCTACTCGTAGTCTCGTCAGCATTAAACATGTATATATATATATAGATTGATAAATCAAACGGCTGTCAGCGACTGGAATGGCCTGGTCGTGCTTTAAGGTACGACCGGCAGATTTTGGCAAATGAAGCTCGGGAAGGAGTGGAAGATACTTGGCAAAATAGCCAGCATGATTTCGCTTTCACAGTGGTCAATGATAATGCTTGATGGTGGTTGATCATTGATGGTCCCGGATGGCATGATTCTAAACCATGCACGAATGGACAATGACCAACGCCCGCCAAGAGTAATGATGGCGATTTCTGAAACACACACACGGGGGATAATTTTGGAGAGCCAGCGTTGGAAAACAAGCCCCCTGTGAGATGATTGCTTTAGTGTGGATAGTGCGGAAGGGCTTGGGATTGCTGCATTGTCAGTCTGTCAATAGTTCTCTTCGTCCAGGCAGGTTTTAAGTTGGGTGACAATTGGGGTTCGTTCTTATACTATGAATGGTTGATACAAAAGATGATTGGAGGCTATGATGAAATTGGCTTGATTTATAAGTGGTATCAATTGGATCCCGTTGGTGGGTATTTTGCTATGGTTGTCTAATATATACCATCAGTGGGGGCTCCCTATTTTGAGACACCACCACTTGCCACTAAGCAGTTCTCTACGTTTGGATGCGCATTCGGCATGGTGCAGATGTAAGATGATGCATGTCCCTATAAAGTGGGATTCTTTGTGGAAGCTCACGTGGGATGACATGGGTCATGTTCAGTACAGCGAACCATTCTCTATTTGAGGTTGGCTTTTTTTGGGCCGTCAAGGTGTTTGTCAATGTCTCTCAACGTGTAGAAAGGTGGCAGCAGAGAAGAAGATGGAACCAGCTATTGTATATTTTGTTTTTTGATCCATATTTATCAACCACCCACATTTGGGAAAGATGGCCAGCTATTCAAGGTAAGGTGGAGGTGGCTTATCAATTTGAGCCTTTAGTTGTTCTACATATGACATGGATACAAATATACCTACATGGTACATCTAGGTTTCATTTTGTCTCTGCCCTGCTGTTGCCATCATTCATCACTATGAGCCATCAGCACCCATCACTTTTTCATCAATTTGCCATCAGCGACTACTATCTAGCCATGAGGCAACTTTGTTAGTTTGCCTTTCTGATTGACGAACAGTTATTTTCATTTGTTCATCTCATATTAACCACTCCAGGTATCTCCAGGTTAAAGGTCCACCTGATTGACCACCTTGTTAACCACCTTATATCCACCTTATATCCACCTTATATCCACCTTCTCCCCACCTTCTCCCCACCTTTTCCCCACCTTTTCAACCACTGACCCATGGGTTCAGTTCGTGGCTGAGGAACGTCCCGCCAGAGGTGAACAAAGTGCTGTTGGGGGGCCCGGCATGGCCCGGCGCATTCTGGACCAGCACCAGCTGAGGGTAGGATGAAAGTGGGAGAATGGTTGGTTCATATGTTCACTAGCCATGGGCCATAGTAAAACATTAAGTAATGTGGTCAGACTATATGGTTCGTACTAATGGTCATGTGAACCTCTCGTATGGAATAACATGTTTAGAGCTTAATTCATGTGAAAAAAGCTTATTTGTGAGAATTCACAAGCTATTTAAGGTAACATGAGGGTGTTTTTCAAACTAATTATGGATCTCCTCTTATTTGGATACTAAGCTCCCAGATGCTGGAGGCGGCAACATGTGGCCGTTGGACTCGAATTATCTGGAGCTATTCATACCCCGTATATTTACCGTATATGGTGCACTATGGTGCTTTCATCCGTGTGAGAAATATTTAATCTTCAGTGAGGGATCCACAAACATAGAGAGAGAGAGAGTGAGAGAGAGAGAGAGAGAGTGAGAGAGAGAGATATTATACGCATTGGGGGGTGGTAGAGGGTTCAAAGACACCTGTATAACCTTGATCATGTGTGATGTCTATTGTTGATACTTTTGCACCTTTACCACTAGCCATCTTCGACACTTCACATCGTTCAAGACATCGAATTCTCAATGGTTAACCAAAGTGATATTGATTACTATTTATGACTATATTTTTTATGATGACTATTAGTGACTATTATTGACCATGAATGACTCATTAATGGCCCGGAGATGATGATGCCCCCTGGTTCCGTTGGTTACGATTTTCCTGGCACCGAGGCTCCAAGCCATGAAGGATGAGGAGACCGAAGTGACCATCACCTTCAACGACAAAGACTACGTCTCTCGGATGCCGTCACATTGACCACCTCCCGAAAGGTGCTTAGCGGTGGATAATGGTGGCGAAGTATGGCTAATGTTGTGGATAATGGTATATAGATATAATGGTGGATAAAAGCAGATGATATTGGTAAAGTTGTGGTGTACTACTGCATGGCTAATGGTGATGAATCAATTGTTGTTTAATTGTTGGTGCACATGTTCTTGTAGGTTTTCTTGTGGGTGCAGCATGTTTGGATGGACATGCGAGGATAATATGATTCACAGATCATCACTTATATACATGCATTCTGTTTTGCTGTTTGTGTTCAGGAACATCCTCATATCATCTCATAGATGCTTGGAAACTTCTTGTGTAAATTTACCGATGTGTCTTGGCATAGAAGTTTTGATGACTTTTCGTCACGAAAGTGACCCATCATGCACCACCATTCAGATGCGTTGAATCCAAGGAATGGCCAGTTGCTGATACACAAAGCGCATTTGTTAGTTGTTGTTGGTGGTCATTTTTGCTTACCTCTTCCTACACTAAACCTTGGTTGAAATGGTTGTCAACACCAACCTTGAATCCTTTAATAAATCTCACATGGTTGGTTGGTACGATGATTCATAGTTGACAATGCTCGGTAGATGCCTCAAGATAGTCAATAGATTGTTGACACTGGTTAGATTTCTGGTCGAGAAGCCTTTTTAAAGAATCATAAATGGCTTTGGGGGGTTGCCAGGCCCAACTATAAACCCGACTTTTGGAGAGATTGCCTTTGGAATTGGCCAGACTTGTTGCATCGAAGAAGTTCACTCCCTAAAACCCATGAGAGCTGCAGCTGTTCAGTTGCACCACCCTAGTTTCACCAGGTTTCACATGGTTTCACCATACTTGGCCCATCAAATATGGAGGGGTTATGAACAAAGGATGGCTATTTTAGCTCACTCATAGCCCTTGTCATTCTCAAGGGTAGTAATTGGGCAATAAGATTCCTTGCCTGCTCAGCAGGCATGCAAATCTCCCCGGGGGCCCAGTTGGACCCCTGCCAGTCGCCCCTGAGATCTTTAACTTGGTGGAAAAGAAGGGCACCAACACCAAGCGCCCTGGATGCAAGCGAGTGGAAGGTGTTACCAGGTGTGAAAAGGCGGCGATCATCACAAGAACATGACACTTAAGGTCGCTGGGATGTGGCATATTCTCAGGCGCCACTTTTTTATGTGAATCCTTGGAAGGCAGTTTTCGCATCAATATTGTTCACATTGTTCACCTAGATTTGCCGCTTTTTGCACTTCGTGGATTTCAGTGGATCTCATACGTTTGATTCTTTTTGCCAATGTCAACCAGCATTTCATCAGCACTTTTTTGAGGGGGCACGGATCTATCATGATCATCCCAAGAAGTGTTTTGTATTTCTCACGAGTGGTGACTTTGTGTCGGTGAACTCTGTTGCTGCCATTTTGTTTGCAACTGGTTGTTTGCTGTTTGTTGTTTGTTGTGCAACTCGTTGTTTATTGATGTTGCAACTCATTGTTTTCTGTTATTTTTCTGCTTCAATCTCGTGACGATTGTTTCATCGTGTGTTCAGCCGGTGCCAGCAGAATGGTTCATAGATGCGGCCAAGTCTATGGAACCTATGGGTTTTCCGGTTTGATTTCAGCTGTGAAAGGCTTTACGACGCACCCCCGTTCATGATCATTCATGGATATCCAATCGGTTTCAGAGACAACAAACTTGTTTGGAGCATGTTTCTGGTTGGGAGCTGTGTTCGACGTTTTTTCTGCTTTGTGTTTTTTGATGCCTTATACCTACGACCTACGAAATCAAACGGGCTGGAATTCTAGCCTGAATAGGAAAATTTGCCTTTTCAACGATGAGGCTCATTTTCTGCCTGCGCGCCGAAAGCTTTTTCAAAGCATTTCAAGGCTCAAACGATGCACAGCCATTGTCAAACATCATCAAACATCAATTTTCGGGGAAATCCATTCGGGTGGAAAACAGCGACATATCATGGGGTTTTGATGACCACTTTTGCGAGATTCCTTCAAACTGACCTTGTAAGACGGATGGAATCATGTTTGAACTCCTCCGCTCAAGCTTTCATGGACTTCATTTGGGGTGCTGTCCAATTTTGTCAGTGGGGTGTTTCCTCGAACTGGTTTGGCTTGGCTTGTCCGACACACTGCGGCTCTCCTGTCTGGGGCACTCTTCTCGGTGTCCTCCTTACTGGATTTTGCCTTGGTGTTGGCCTCACCTTGTTCTCTATCTTCACCCTTTTTGGACTTCGACCCTTTTTGGTGCACCCGGTTGCTGCTCCTACAGTGACCATCTCCCGGCTGTCACGGTACTTGCATGAGTACCCCCGATCTTGAGGATTCTGAGGTTGAACTTACTCTGCAATTCTCTGGACTTCACATCACGGTCAGGGGTCCCATTGAGCGTGCTGCCCTGTTTGTGAGACAGGTATCAAATCTTCCTCGGTCTGAATACGGTGAGTTCCCTGGTCCCTCATCACCTCCTGCTTCGCCTGGACTTAGAAGCAACGGCTCCTCTGCTGCTGGCTCTCGTGCTGGCTCGGCTCGGGGTGAGACCCGGGCTTCCATCGTTGCGTCTTTTCCACCTTGTCCTGATCACTTGCTTCTTCGTGCTAGCTCTCGCTTGGGTGGACCTCGTCTTCAGGCAGAGTTGCGTGCCACAAGAGCTTGGGTTGCGGGGTGCTGGGCAAAGGCTGTCATCGACCGTCGAGTTTCCTCTCCAAACAGGAATTCAGTATCGATTTGCAGAACAGGTACTGGGCAGTTGCCAGATCTTCGACTTGCAGGTCTCCTAGGATCTTCACAACAGCCCGGGCCTACCACGCTGCTTTGGGACCACTTGAGGAGGGCGATTCCATTTCCCAGGCTTTCCCATCCGAGACGGAGGCAAGGATTTACCTGGAGGCGGCGGAGCTCTCTGTTGCCGAGCTTGATTGATCAAGATGGCCGCGATGCACTCAGAATTGTTGGACCGGTACCAGGTTCATGTTTTGGATATCCCTGCAGGCATGGACGACGATGTGGAATCCAATATGGCATTGGCGTTGGTGCTTTTGAAGAGGCATACAGGTATGCTGCTGGCAGTTCCCGAGGGGTTCTTTTCGGAGGATGCTCTCTCAGCAGGCCTTGTCGCCGACGCAAATGCTCAGGTTGGACCATCCACAGTTTTGACTCAAGCTGCAGGACACAAAGCAGACCTTGCATCTTTGGATCAGCCCGTGCCGACAGAGGGTGCTATGGTTTCAGTGGTGTTGGTCGATGTTTCCGACGAGTTGGAGCGGTTTCTTCATCCTTTCAGTGCAGACGACCACTCTGTAGAGATGCTGCACACCTTCGAGTTTTCAGATGGCCAGTTGCTGCCCCTTGCTGCTCCCTTGACAGAAGCGGCTTGGTTGTGGATTCAGGATCCCAGTTCAGGAGACAGAGCTGCCTTCTATTCAGCAGACGAACTTCCAGATGGAGAGCCTCCCCCAGCTGTGCCTCTTCCTACAAGAAGTACCCCCAGGAATCCAGGCGGTTCTTCTACCAGAAGAGGACCGGGTCAAGGCACAGCAGATGGACAGAAAAAGGCAAGACCGACTGTGGCAGGCCTTGCGGCTTCCTTGGAGAAGATCACGGAGTCGCTACCTCTGCTCACGGATCAGCTTTCGACTGTTGCAAGGAAGCAACAGGAGATGGAGGAGCGCTTCATGACCGGTTTGGAAAGTCAGTCCAGACCATCTGCCTTGCGACAGCCACTGGGAGCCTCAGCTATGGATGGCTTAGGAAGATCCTCGAGGACTCCGAGCTCTTTGATTCAGGAAATGCCGCCACCATCTCGAAGTACGTCGTACCGTGCTCAGACCTCGTCACCTGCCAGGCCAAGAGTTTCCTTTTTGGCTCAGCAAGAAGTGGAGGAGCTGACGGAGGACAAGATGGATCCCGATGGTGGCTCGGAGCTCGCCAAGGCAATTCTGGTTCAGAGTCAGGCCTTGACGACGTTGGTGAATCACCTGGCTTCTTCAGACCCCCTCCAGGACTTGGCTTCGTCCTCAAGCTCGAGCATCTCCTCGAAGGGTTCTCAGGGACGTCTTCGCCTACAGCAAGAGTTGGCTCAGAAGAAGGGGACATTCTTCCAGTCCGTGCTGCAAGCGATGGCTCGAAGGATGCAGCCGACGCAGGTGGCAGAACAGAGCCCTTTGGAGTTGTCCAGTCGGGGCATCACTCCTTCGGCGTATCTGGAACGCTACGGGGGCTACGGAAGAGTTCGAGAGCTGGGCTGTATCCAATGGCAAGTTGGGTTGATCCTCGAGCACCTTCAGCACGAGCAGATCACAGCAGCGAAGGATGCCACGGCCTTGCTTGCGGTGTGTTTGGAACAGATGGCTTTGGACAATGGGAGGTCAGACGTTGGTCTCCTGTTAGCACTGACAGAGGAGCCGCCGGCGGGAGTCTTCACGAACAGGTCGCTGCAAGGTGTCCATCATGGTCGCCCTTTTGCTCCACTCGCAGACCAGAAGTGGATCACGACGACCCTGGCCTTCATCAGAGAGATGGATTTGATTGCCAGCAGGCGATTGGATGCGACCTCAAAGAACAACGAGAAGAATCCCAACCCGGCAGCACCAGATGCACCAGGACCCAAGAAAGCTCCAAAGAAGCAACCCAAAGGAAAGGGAAAGCAAAAGCAGCCTGCTCAAGAAGAAGAGGCGTGAAACCTACCCTCCTTCAATCGCCTTCAGGTGTGTGTTCCCGTGATCATCATGAAGGTGATGCTGCAGGTTTGCATGATGCCACCACTTTGTTTTCGAAGGTTGTTGCTTCTTTGCCTAGATGGATTTTGGGGACAAAGACGCAGTTTGCCAGTCTCCTTGCATGCTCATTTTCACTCCGTTGCCGTGGAGATGCCCCGGCTACCATAGTCTTTCCATTGCCACTTGCAGATTTTGGTGTCTTCGATGGTAGTGGCCCCAGACTGTCGAAGAGGAGGTGGTCAACCCTTTTGAGGAAGAGGCTTTTGCATGTTGTCATTGTTGCCTTGAACTACCTTGAAGGGAGTTTGCATCATGGATCTCTTCATTTGCTTGGGAGGCGACCGAATCAAGTTCATCGTGCAGTTCACTCACGTCTTTGGTCGCTGTTGGCTATGTGTGATTCACCTAGCATTGGCTGCATTCCAGTTGTGCCAGGTCGGTCTGGTCCTGAATTCATTGCTCGTTTACATGAATTGGAGCAATTTGCGAAACGTGAAGGCTTTTTCAATGTTGAGTCCTACACTGCGGGGCCCCAGGATTTCGAGAAGAACTCCATTGGTCAGGCTGTGCGAGATGATGGCAACCTTCCTGTTCAGCCTTACACTTCCCTCAATGCAGAACGTTTGAAGCTTGTGGGGGAAGGTGCTTGGGATCTGCAATCCTTTCTTGATGATAGTTTGCTGTGGCTTCCGTACGTGGAGCCCAAGATTCTTCAGCATGGCTTGGACATTGATTGCTCTCTTGGACCAGTTTTGACGAAGGAGGACCCTGATGAATGCCTCAAGCTTGCACGCATTTGGGATCGAAAAGGTCTCCTTGGACTCACCAGGCAGCCTCCTCACCAGGATGCGTACACCCGGATCTTCAACTGCTGGAAGAATGCTGAGCACGACCGACAGATTGGAGATAGACGGCTAGCAAATATGACAGAGTGCTCGCTGCAGGGTCCAAGCAAATGGCTTCCAGGTGGCTACATGTTGACGAACCTGCATGTTCCCAAGGGGCATTTGGTCTATGGCTCGATTTCTGATAGGAAGGATTTCTATCATCAGTGTGCTGCTACAAGAGCTCGTGCCGCCACGAATGTTTTGCCCTTCAGCTATGACTCCGAGCTCTTTGAGGGGTCTCCCGCTTTGAAGGACCTTTTGAAAGCAGAGGCTTGTTTCTCTTCAAAGAAGCGTGAGGCCATTGGTGACAGGCTGGGTCAATCTCCTCGCAGTGTTTTGGTTGGAGCCTCGAGCAAGGTCTATCCTACTTTTCGAAGCTTGCTTCAAGGTGACCACCTTGGTGTTGAGTATGCCACTCAGGGCCATGAAGAGCTTTTGTCACGCGCTGGACTTTTGCAGGATGCTTGCAGGTTGAGAGGACATCATCCACTTCCACGTCATGGGGAGTGGGAGGGCCTAGTGATTGATGACTACTTCGCCCTCAGCGTTGCCAAGACTTCTGTGGCTGCCCATGAGTCGAAATCTGTTGCGAAGATCAAGCATGCTTCAAAGGCCTATGAGGATGAAAAGGTGCTTGGCTCCCCGGAGAAGGATATCTTTGGAAGCCGTCATTTCAAGGTCGTTGGTGCTGAGATTGATTCCTCGCCTCGGGCTTTGTCTTTGGGAAGAGTGCTTGTTGGTGCTCCTCTGCAGAAAAGGCTTGCTATGGTCTTGCTCTCTATGAGGGTGGCTCGGCTTCCAGTTATTTCTTCCTCCTTGGCTACTCGCTTGACGGGCAACTGGACTTCTATCTTCATGTTCAGGAGATGCTTGGCGTGCTTGTTCACTCACCTGTATGGCTATGGGCAAAAGTCAGTGAATGCTGGCGATGAGGTATACAAACTCAGCAGGGCTGCAGCTGAGGAGCTTGTGCTTGCTTCTGTGCTTGGTTTCGTTGCTGTGTCTGACCTCACGGCTGGCTACTTGGGAAAGGTCTTTGCCACGGACGCTTCGTTGCAGAAAGGAGCCATTGTCTCTCGACCACTGTGCGTTCCTGTTGCTGAGATGCTTTGGTTGGGCGGTGACAAGAAAGGAGCTTACACGTCTCTTGATCCACCTTTTCGTGAGCTCATGCGTGCTTTGGGTCAAGATGAATCAGATGTTGAACTGCGAGGCCCTCCTGAAGTCTTTGCTCAAAAGTGGAAGTCACCTGAGTTCAGCTTTGACTTTATTGAGATCTGTGCTGGTGTGGGTTCTGTTAGCAAAGAGCTTGCGGCTTTGGGTCACGCTGTTGCGCCTCCTGTTGACTTGTCTCATTCCAGTCATTACGACATCACTGACCTTCGGCTTGTGAATTGGCTTTGCAACATGATCAAGTCAAAACGAATTCGTTCTATGATGGTTGAGCCTGTTTGCACCACCTTCTCACCAGCGGCTCACCCTGCAGTGCGGTCCTACTCGTGCCCTCTTGGATTCAACAGGTCATGCCCTAAAACCCTACTTGGCAATGAGATTGCGTTCCGGTGTCTCTTCTTGGCTTGGTTTTCTGCATCTTTTGGGTGTCCTACTCTCGCTGAGCAACCTCGACTTTCTAAGATGGCTTGGCTCTCGATTTGGAGGTTTCTCATAGAGCACAAAGGTTTTTGTGAAGCAGTTGTCGCCTCGTGCCAGTTTGGGTCACCTCATCGCAAGGAGTTCAGGATGCTTGGTTGGGGAATTGACATGAAGAAGCTCGAAAAGCGTTGCCCTGGAGGACACGATCACATTCGGATTGAAGGCAAATGGACAAAGAACTCAGCAATCTATGTGCCAGCGCTTGCCAGGCATTTTGCCCTAGCCATTTCCAGAGCACTTCGTGTTGCTGGCCAGGTTGCTGCTGAGGAGATTAATGTTAGAGGTCTTGAGTCCGTCCTTTGCAATGATGTGCTGACAACAGGAAGCTGGTCTACTGAGTTGGCTTGGCATTGGAGACGGCCGGCTCATATCAATGTCCTTGAGTCCTCAACGTTTGTCACCCTTCTCAAGCTTGTTCTTCGTGCAGGAGGTGACTGCAGGTTTAGTGCCTTGTTGGACTCTCAAGTTGCAAAGTGTTCTCATGCAAAAGGACGCTCCTCGGCTTTGGCTCTTTGTCCTTCCCTTCGGAAGTCAGCGGCATTGCAGGTTTGTGGTGGACTTTATCCTGCCTTCAATTTTGCTCCAACTCGATTGAACACTGCAGATGGGCCCTCACGTGACAAAGAGATTGGGGACATGAATTGTCTTAGTCTCATCGATTATGTTGGGTTCGATTTGCTGCAGATGCTTCACTCTCTTTGTCTTTCTCGGCATGCTTCTGCTTGGGTTCGACTGACTCTTCTTTTGGCGTTCACCCAGCCCTCTGAAGCTCTTTTGGACTTTCCCTCTCCTTGTGGACTTTGTCAAGGACTCGGCTTCAAGGGTTGGGATCTTCATTGGATTTCTCAGCTTGGCTCCTTTGGCTTTGCTCTTTGCGCTTCCTCAGAGCCTTGGATTTTTGGCTTCTTCGCTTTCGTCTGCTCCGGGATTGGACTTTGGATTTTATTCCTGGCCTTGGCTTCTTTGACTTCGACCGCTTGCCACCGTGCTTCGATCAGTCGCAGTGTGTCAACTTTGATTTGTCTCCTGTGCCTGCTCTCGGTTCCTCAGGTTGGTACCCCGGGAAACCTATCAGGTGGTTTTACGGTTGAAGTCCATGAAATGCAGCCATTGCCCCCTGTCCCGTTTTGCACTTTTGCCGAAGCCATGCCCATTGGACCTGCTTCTGCAGCAGAGAATGCAAGAGCTGGACGCAGGGCTCAGGTCACGCTTTTTGCAGATCGAGTCGTCCGGCCCCAGACACGTACTCGCAGAGACAAGCTGTTGGAACAGTTCGATGCCTGGCTTCAGGAGAATGCTCAGGTAACCTTGGAGGCTTTGTTGACTGCCCCTAAGATTCAGCCTGAGCAGGTTGCTGAGTACTTGGTTGAATATGGGAAGCAGCTTTTCTATGGAGGAAAGCCTTATGGACGGTTTGCTGAAACCATCAATGGTATCGCAAGCAGAAAACCAGTTTTCAAGAGGCAGCTCGTGAGTGCATGGGACCTGGCATTTAGTTGGGTAGCAGATGAACCGGCAAGACATCACCCAGCTATGCCATTGTCAGTGGTTTTAGCCTTTGCATCTCTGAGTTTTCTTTGGGGCTGGCCAGTTGAGGGAGCTATTTTCCTGTTGACCTGGACGGGGTTGCTGAGAATTGGAGAAGTGTTCGCTGCAAGGCGCAGGGATCTTATCCTTCCACAGGATGGGGCTCCTGGCACGCGGTTTGCACTTCTCCAAATCCAACAACCGAAAACCAGGGGTGTTTCAGCGAAGCATCAAGCAGCAAGGATTGATCCAGAGGATGTTGTAGCACTGTTGACAGCTGTTTTCAAGAAGTTGCCACCAAACGATCACCTTTGGAAGTTCTCCCCGAGTACCTTGAGAAAGAGGTTCAGCACGCTGATGCAAGCACTTGGCCTGCCCACGCAGCGAGGCGGTGACACAACACCCCATGATCTCGCTTCGCTTAGGCCAGGGGGAGCCACGTATCTTTTGCATCGCTTTGAAGATGCTGACCTCGTTCGAAGAAGAGGGCGTTGGGTGTCAGTTCGAGTCCTCGAAATTTATCTTCAGGAGATTCAGGCCGTGACCTATCAAGCTAGGATGTCTGCACAGGCACAGCAAAGAGTTGCGGACTTGGCCCGAAGTTTCCCTGAGATTGCCGAGAAGACGATTTTCCTGCTTGATGCAGCCATACCTTGTACAGCTTGGCCCATGCTTTGGTAGATCAGCTTTAGCGGGGAAAGGTTGGTAACTACGGCTTGAAGTTGCCTGTTTTTGCTCCTAAACGTGAGCACAGGCTAGAGAACCAACCTGCTTGGAGTGAAAGAAGAGGAGCCCTGAAGTCTTGACCTTGTAAGACTGATGGAATCATGTTTGAACTCCTCCGCTCAAGCTTTTCCCACTACCTCCCTGCGTTGCTTTCCCATCACCAGCATGGGCTTGAAGTTGCCTGTTTTTGCTCCTAAACGTGAGCACAGGCTAGAGAACCAACCTGCTTGGAGTGAAAGAAGAGGAGCCCTGAAGTCTTACATAATTTCCAGCAACTTTTCAGCCTGAAAGCCTCGTGGCTGAAATTCCTGCCTGAGGATTTCCTGGGTAGAATTAGGTTGAGAAAAATGTATATTGAAGTATATAGCCAAGTTATGTTTGAAGTTTGAAGAACCGGCTTTTTTGTTCGAATTGCCATGGCATCTTGCTCCAGGACTGGTACTGGAGCTGACGTGAAGGGCAGCATCGCTGAGAACGGCTACGGCAGGAGCCATCGGTCCGACGATTCTCCCATGTGGGTGGTGAAAGTCGAGCATGTCCTGGCTATGACCGGCCAATTCCGACCCCATGAATTCCTGAAGGTCGAAGGTTTGCTGGAGAAGTGGGACCCGAAGACATTCACCATTTTTGTGTCCCATCAATGGTCAAGCTGCAAGCATCCAGATCCCAATGGCGCAAAATTGCAAGTGCTCCAAGGTTTTTTGAGCAATTTGATCGAAAGGAAGCTCAAGATCCAGTGGGATGTTGTCTCCAGTTTTTTCGCTGGCGTGCAGGCAGAAGTAGAGATCCAGAGACTTCAGACAGCACATGTTTGGTTGGACTACTTCTCTATTCCTCAGCTGGTGGACGGATCTCCAACCACCGAGACTCAACTGAAATACATTGAGGCTATCCCCGCCTTCGTCGAGCACTGCGACATGTTCTTGGCATTGGTGCCTCCAAACATGCATGCGGACACAGGATTGCAATGTAATTTCAACAGCTGGCTTCAACGCGGTTGGTGCCGCACGGAGTTGTGGTGCCATGTCCTTTCGGCGAGGTCCAAGCACCCCATTGTCGTGGTGAGGAGCCATGATTTCGCGCAGTACACAGCACCAGTGTGGCACCAATACCCTGTGCACATGGGTGATTTTCCATTGAGGAGGACCGGACCCGCTGCTGCCAGGTCTTGCAAACTGTGTTGGTAGGTTATTTATCCCATTTACTTGAGAGCAACAGGAAGACGGCGTACAGATTGTACCTGTCACTCTTTGAAGAGATGGCCGGTCTGGAGCCGAAATGCCGCAGCGTGGAGGACTTCCTTCAGGACTTTTGCTTCTCCACAGCTGCAGGTCAGCGAAGGGACCACAGCTTGAGTCCAGAGTGGCCTGCGCAGCTCTGTCTGGAGACTGCAGGTTGGTTCGTGCCCTTGTGGTTGCCAGGGCATCTATCCAAAGCCATGCGCCAGCGATGCCCGAGGTGCTCCACTTTCCAGGCTTGACTCCATTGCACTTGGCCCTATGGTTCAAAAGCCACGATCTGTGCATGTTGGAGACGCTCTTGGACTTGCGGGCCAATCCCAATAGCTCGGGCACCCTTTTGAGCACACCCGTGAATCTTTGCAGATCAGTGGGTGCTGTGGATCTTTTGGTTCAGCATGGTGCAGGTGTAAATTTCTACGGAAAATTGTTATCTAAGTATTTGCCGATCAACAACGTTGTGAATTGGGGTGCTCCATGCAAAGTCGTTGCCCGGATGATTGAACTGCAGGCGAATGTGTGCGGCGGCCGTGGTGGTCTCGGAAGCGCAACTGCTCTGCACAGCTTAGCGTATGCAGGTGACTCCGAGAACTCGTTGGACATTGCGCAGTTGTTGCTGGAGAGCCGTGCGAACATCAACCAAGTTTGTCAACCTGAAGGCGTTTGCCGGATCATTGGGCTGATGTCCAGAGCCTATGGCCAATGCTGCCAGCTTCAACGCATTGAAGCGGGCGCATCTGTGAATTTCTTCAGTGACATCAGTACTACACCTTTGGGCTGGTGCGTCATCATGGAAAATGAAGGGCTGCTAACTTTTTTGCTTCGTGCACGGGCAGACCCTGAGATCAAGAACAACAGGGGCCTCCGACCTGTTGACTTTGCAAGGTCGGACCGGCTCCGCACTATTCTGAACGATCCGACCCACAGCATTTATCTCTTGGAAAACGTTTCAGAGTTGGTCACACATATTTTTTGACGGCGCCGTCATCCATGGCATCGAATGAAGCAACTGTGATCATCCAAACATGTTGTGATGGAAATTAATTTGCTGACCCAGCCATGTACAGCCAATCATGGGCTAACTTGATTTCGCCGGTCACAAAGTGACTTTAATGCTGTTTCACCAAAGAATGCTACCAGGATTATCTCCTGAGAAAGAGGCAAGTGGCCGGGATTCATTTCCGGATGCAACCAGCCAGGAGTCTAAACAGAGTCATCCCGAAATCGGTGTCAATCCCTGTGCATAGACTTGTTGGGGATGTGTTTTTTTGGTTATGACACCTTGAGTTCAGAACATTACCCTCTAGACTAGAAACCTAAGCTGGAAGCTAAAAACATGTTTTTTTTCCCACTGTCAGGTAAGGGTTGTTGGATTTTATTTGAGCTCTTCTCCTCAGCCCAAAGCTCCGGATCGCATTGGTCCCTGCCGCTCCTCCTCCGCAACCTCAATGGCATGGTCCCTGCCGGGCCTCAACCGCAAGCTCCGGTTTTATTTGTCTTCGGGACACCCAGCCGCATGAACCGTGCACAACATAGAATGTCAGAAAGTATGCCAGGAAGAATGTCAGGAGCTATGCCACATAGAATGGGAGGCTTGCCCTTACGACGTCAGAAGATATGCCAGATACATCCAGATACACTGCCAGGAAGAATGTCAAAAGATGTGATATGCCGGACAGAATGCCCAATGGAACGTCAAAAGATATGTTGGAAGAGATGCCAAATCGAACGCCATAAGATATGCTAGAAAATATGTCATATAGAAGCCAGAAAGCATGTCAGAAAATATGCCAAATAGAATGCCAGAAGATAGATAGATAGATTATATCATATTATATTATATTATATTGTAATTTTTTAATGGTATATCATATTTTATTTTATTGTATTATATTATATTATATTATATTATATTATATTATATTATATTATATTATAGTATATTATATCATATTATATTATGTTATATTAAATTATATTATATTATATTGTATTATATTATATTATATTATATCATATTGTTTTATATTATGTTATATTCTATTGTATTATATTATATTGTATTATATTTTATTATGTTATATTGTATTATATTATATGTGTATGTGTCTCAGAAAATGCCGGGTAGAATGTCAGAAGAGGCATAGCAGATAGAATGCCGGAGGATGTGCCACAAGATATGTCAGATAACGCCAGGAGATATGTCAGAAGAAATGCCAGGTAGAATGTCAGAAGAGTTCCAGAAGATGTGTCAGAGAGCTATAACGCCAGAAGATGGGTGAGATAGAATGTGAGAGCGAATGCCAGAAAAAATAAATAGTCAGAAAATATGCCAGATTGAACGCTATAAGATGCGCCAGGTAGAAAACCACAATGAAGACAAGAAGATTTGCCACATCGAATGCCAGAAAGAATGCCAGGCGATATGTCAGATAACGCCAGAAGATATTCCTGATAGAATGCCAGAAAGAATGTCAGAAGATATGCCATAAAGAACGCCAGAAGATCTGTCAGATAGAATGTCATAGCGTGTGCCAAGCAGAATCTCTAAAGATATGCCAGCTAGAATGCCAGATATAATTTGAGAGGATATGTACAGATAGATTGCCAGGAGACATAGCAGATAGAATGTCAGAAAACATATCAGAATCTATGCCAGGCTATGCTGCGATGGCGGGGGTTCTCTCAAAGCAAAGTGAATTTCATTCTTCTAGGTAAATGTGGGTTTCCATTTCCAGGTTGGGTTAGCAGATTGGTTAAAGAACCATTTCAGATACATACAGTGGTTTGAACCTCAAATATTTGACATTTTTAGTTTCCAGGTGAATCTATTAGAGTGTGAGGAACACCTAGATGCGTGCGATGAACATGGCACACCCGTCACTGCACCTCACGGCAGCTGAGGACAGGCAACAAAGTGCCTCTTCGTGCGCCAATGGTGAGATGAGACCGACGGTGACGACTGCAGGTCCCAGTGACAGCAACCATGGGTTACAACGGTTACAAATCCCCTGTAATTTCGCCGGTTCCATTGGTTTTTAAGCATGGTAAAACATGGTCGAACAAGCGTTGTTGCCATAGTTCTAGCTGTTTTCCCATAGCAAGGCTTGTCTAAGTAAGGGGGTCAACATGAATTAACAAATTTTTAATGGCGGTGGAATCCCAGGCAATCATCATCCAAACCCATGTAGCCAAACAGATCCCCGCAACTCCTGGGGAAAGACTGTGCATCTCCGAGTCTTTAACCTCAATGGTGTTGCACAAGGCAGCATGGTGGCAGTTTTTCTTGTTCCACTTGACATGGTAGACTGGTAGAATCTCGTAGAAATAGAGAGCGGTCCCTTCTGGGGCTGTGATTTTTTAGTAGAAATGATTCAACAACACTGTAAATTACAGGGTTTTATGCACATGAGCGTTCTGTAGAAATAACGGTGTACCACAAAAGTGCCCTAGCAGGGTTGATCTCAGTTTGTCTCGTCGTTGTGGTGCAATTTTTGTATTGAGCTACAGAGTGTTTCCAGACAATTCATCAGATTTGTTGTCCTCCATTTACCAAAGTATGGCTACATCTACTTTTACTGTGGTTTTGCAGCTGCCATCCCCGTTGTTCATGTGCATTTACTATGCCTATCTGGGTGGACTGCTGTTGAAATCCGCCCAATTGGATTCAACTTGTGAGCCTCTCTCCCTGCACCATTGCCAAGCAATGTGGCGAAAAGCCAGGGGAGCTGAATGAGCAATGCCTCATAGTGGTTTTGCGGTTGCTGCTCCGAAGCCAACGAATCTTCGTTGATGAGCCATGAAGCATCATGACAGCAGTGGGGTAGAGCCATACTGTAGCCTCCCCGAAGATGTCACAGGACTCACAAAGGCGGATGGATGTTCACCAGATCCAGGGTTGGAAAAGCCATGGCTGATGGATTCTGAGCAATGGCACGTTGAAGCAGCAAGGATTTGGCTCATGGTTAGAGTTCAAACTTTTCATACTCCCTGTGATGATTGTGGACAGCCTCCCATTATCGCGTTGATTACAGACAGGTCTGTAAAGATGCGTTGGGGTACGTACGCGTGATGGACAACCACGGCACGTTTGAACATGTACAAAGACGTTGAAATGGCCTTGGAGTTGATGAGGAGCCCAGCCTCGTTCCAATACGCTTTCGAGAAAGTTCCTTGTTTGAAACTTGGTTGGTGGCCAATGGTTTAAAATGTGTTCAATCATGTTCAATCTTGAGTTACCGATGCTTGTTTAGGGCGGGATGAGGGGAACCAGACATTTCCTCCTCCATGTAGAAAATACATGAGTAGGTAGTTTGCTTGCATGGGACTTGTTTTTAGATTGCCACGCCTCACTTGGTACATCAGTGTGCAGCTTTGGCAGTCAATACCGCAAGTCACTGGTCACTTGCGAATACAGATCTATATATGCGCACAATTGTGCACATATTTGCAGGCCGACCTGCCTATATTACAGTACATAATATGTGAGTGCATGGATGTATCGATGTCATTCAGTGGGCCTTTAAGTCGAACGAACCAAATGGATCCAAATGGCATTAATGGTTGAAACGCGTGCTTCGGATGTGCAAACGCAGCACCTTGCCCGACTTGTCGTGAACACACCTGCGGGCTGTGCTTTCGCCAGACTCCGACGGGGGTGAAAAGATTGCGCATTAGTGTTGAACGACGGATTTTTGTTTGATGACCACGACCATGTTTCTCAGTTGTTCCCTATGTCTATCCCTATTTTCAGTTTTTGGCTAATGACCACGACCAGATTTCTATCCCGATCCAATTAGCCATCCAAAACACGCAGACTCTTGCACTCAAGCGGTGGCCCGGCCGGCGTTGCCGCTAGCTCCTGATGGTCCCTGGACGGCGGTTTTTGTCGGCCTGGGAAAGGGAAACCGTTGGAACAGCTTGGAGGTTCAGAGCTGGGCGGTACAAACCGTTGGTTGATCAGCTCTAGACTCTAAGGTTGATCAATCTCATGATCAGCTCAATCTTATGATCAGCTCTAATCAGCTCCCTATTGCTTTTTTGGTTCAAACTTATTTGAAATCTCATGTTTTGCACCTCATCTTATATTGTGAATAAGTTTCGAGGTCACAATTGAAGTCCCAACCCTAAGTCCCAATTTCATTTTAAATTCTTATGCTTCCTGTTGAGAATTTGATTCCAGTCTCAGCTTGGTGAGCATTTTGTTGCGACAATGCATCACCAGCAGCCAAGTTGAGTCATGGCCTGAGGAGCAGCTCAAGGATGCCGGTTCTTGACTTTCAAGCGGATGATGCGCTGAGGCCAGGGGGTTGAATGCGGGGCGCGAGGTCAATGGACTCGAATGATTTCCCTTGATCATGAGGGATGGGAAGCGATGAGATTGGTTGGCTGTTGGGCGTATCCACTGCATTGAAAAATATGCGTAAAACGGGATACACTATCGATGAATAACCAACCCATATATTTTACATGTGCATGTGTTCTCAGTTAAAGGGGTAATTAGCCAAGGTGGAGCTCACCAATGTCCGCGCTTGGTAGCACCCGCGGAATGGTCTCAAGGATGATTGCCCCGGCATGATCGACCACTGATGAGCCTTTACAAACTTTTGACCATCGTCACAGCCTACTATGAACCACCATCTTCAACGAGTACCACCATAGACCATTAATGATCAACATGCTTTTATCCAAAAGGACTTACCAACCATTACTAACAACGGACGTTAAACAATCATATCGACCACTAATACTGACTATTGTTAACGTGACGGACCATTCTAGGTATCCACCATGAGTTTATTTGTGCAGATCGTTGGCGTCAATGGAACCAGCAGTTTTCCAATTCTAACGAAGATCCATCAGCCAAGAAACCAGCTTAAATTTGAGCGTGGGAAGTTACAGCAACCCATGATCATCCGTCATTATGCCATTCAGACCCACTATGAAGCAGAGATGGCCAAAAGTAGCCATTTTCAACCATGATGTATAATCGCACGATTTGTTTTTTTTACCATAGTTTGCCATCATACAGGCATCAGTGGCCATCAACCATCATCCGCCATCGTGGGTCTTCCGGCAAAAGAGAGCAACTGGCTGGCAAAAAGCCAGCGCAGTGTGTGGATGGTAGAGCTGGGGGGGTGCATTGCGAACCTGGCTCTCCTATCATTGCTGCCTTACTGTGAAAAGCGGCCTTCCACTTATATAACATCACATTTCCAACGTTTCCCCGCAGGTATCAATTGCTTCCCGTGATTTCCCACGGTGACCAGCTATTTCCATGATTTTCCCTACCATGAACCATTGTCTCCACCACAACCGGTACCTCGCCACGAGGGTTGCGGAGCAGAATTTGCCAGCTGCAGCGGACAATGGCAGCAGACGGCCATCGGAATGGTGCCTGGGTGCCGCTAAGGTGCCGAAGAAAGGTCATAGTCATTACTACATTGCAACGCTGATTGCAGGGGAAAATATGTTAGGCATTTCTAGCCGATATTATGTTGATAACCGGTCACAACCTTTGTTGTTTAAATAATAATGGGGAGATTCGATATTGTTCTGGATGCTTAGGAAATCTGTTAGAGAATATAATTTAATGTCTTATAATGTCAGCCTGACCATGGTAACTACGCCAATGCTAATACATTGAAGGGATTCTTTGCAAGGGGGATCATTATAGGGTTTAGTTCCAGAACTCTAGGGAACACTAATGCGGCAATAGGTTTCATGGAAAGATGGCGGTTGTCACAACTGTTTTTTGGTAGCTATTGTTGCATGCCCATTGGATGCAAGAAAAAGAATGAGTAGGAGATGGGTACATGCTCCAAACCAGGTGAGTTGGTTGAAGATGGGGCTACCCCTTATCGGGCTTTATGGCGAACAACAGTACCATTAAGTAATTGAGATCACTGCTGACCATCAATGGCTATGGCTATGACCCAAATCTTGGTAGCAAGTGGGGATCGCAAATGAACTGATCGTCCCGAGCCATCGCTTATGTCTTCATTGTTATGCCCCCCGTGGTTCGTTGACATCGTTACCGTCCAGTCCTATGGGATGAAGTTCCAAGTGGCCTGCAGCCGCAGCACGCAATCGCCGATGTCTTTTTCTCCTCAGGGAAGCAGCAGGGGCTTCGGAGTACCCAGGATGTTTTGATAGGAAGAAAATTCTTCGGCTTTAGGGAGAGACTGGTTGATCTGGTTGCCCTTCAGTTGGCTGGCCAAATGTTGAACTTCTGTGGTGTAGGGGTCACCCTTCAAACAGTCTCAGACGCCATGCGAGCTCACATCTTGTAGGTGTTCTGGGCAGTGGGCAGATCGGTAGGGGGTAGTAATCAAACATAGCCACACAGCAATGGATAGATATATAATTCATCATTGCTATATTAGATTACCGGTCAGATACTGCTTGTTAACACAACCGTCACACATTGTTTCCAGCTGATTACGCGCAGACGCCGTGGTTTGCCCGGAGGGCAAATCACGGTTGTTTCTATCAATTGAACATTGCTCGAAGAATCAGTGAGAAACACTGGCTATACGCAGAGATTTAGGGTTTAGGGTTTTGGGGTTTAGGTTTTAGGGTTTAGGGTTTTAGGGTTTTAGGGTTTGGGGTTTAGGGTTTGGGGTTTTTGCGTTTTAGGGTTCAGGGCTTTGGGCTTCTTGATTCTCAGAGTTTCAAAACAACAGGCCTGCGCAGGGTTTTGAACAGTTGACAAGACTAACTCCTGGGCAGGTCTTGTGCATCCGGGCAAACCATGGAGTCTTGCCGTAATTATAGGGGTTCAGATGTTTTGTCCAACATCTGCAGGTTGTCCCCGAGATGTTTTTGGAAAGATTGATCATGGTATAGATCCAGCTCGATGCTCACCCGGAAAAGGTTGTGGCCAGGCTTTCAGAACAAAAACCCTGGTAGTTTTTGAGCTATCCTGGCCTCCTAACCCTAGAAAATCTGGCGGTGACGGTGAGCAAAGTGAACATAACCAGACTTCACCTGGATGCCTCAGGGACAAACTGCAGACGTCCATTGCATCGCTGCAAGCCTTGGGTGTATTGAAGGCGCGAGGGGCTGCCAGGTCGCAAGTGCTGAACAGGGGTGGGTTTGTGTTGCCGGGATTGATGGAACATCAGCGAAACTTAGTGCCCCAGCTGAATGGATGTTCTTTCAGATTCTGAACGCCATCATGTGAGATTGTCATTAGTTCATTCCGAAGGTTTCATTTGGCTCAAACCGCCTTGTTTTGCAAAGCCAACGTCGTCCGATGTCATGGCCTTTCTCGCTGTGGTGCAGGGCCTGGGCGCCGCCTGGAGCTGGTGGGGTCGCCACTGGAGATACTGCGAGGTGAGACCAGGACTGGCCAGTGATTTGTCGCCGAGGCTTGGGCCCTGTCAAGGCCAGTGTTGCTCTGGCCTTGTCAAGGTCAAAGACTCAGCGACCTCACATCCTTCTCAGTGTCGCCAAGAGCCTCACCACCTGAGCCCCCTCCTCGGGTCTGACCTTCACCAAGGTGACCTCGATCAGGACAAGGCCTGAGGACGGCGCACTTCCTCGGTGGTCAGCTTTCGAGGAACATGCCATTGCCTTGGCAACGGCACAGAAGTTTGGCCCAAGGCAGCCCTAAGAAGGAAACTCTTGGTGGCCCGGAACAGCTGCTGGTGAGCAGTCATTAACCTGAATTGGGAAGAAGGCAAAAAACTTTTGCAGATACTGAGCCCGCTGTGGGGCATGCAGACTCCCCTGCCTGGGACGCAATTTTCACGCACCCACAGCAGCCTTTTCATATGTCAAGACTTTCAGCAGAAGGATCGTGAGTCGTGAGGGATGCTGAAGAAGCCCAACAGAGGGCCGAAGAAGAGAGAATGAAGGCTTTGCAAGCTAGGCAAAAAGGACAGCGCTATCAGTACTGCCACTTTGGCTGGGTCAGGTAGTCTTTTGATTTCGCCTTGGGTGTTGAGTTTCAATGCTTCTGCGGCAGATCGGAGGACTACCTGACCCGCAGCGTTCAGCCAAAGTGGCAGTTCCTGTGACAACACGTGACAACCAGCTGCAGCAAAAAAACATGTCGGATCATGTCGGTTGTGTGAACGTGTAAAGCTACACCCGGCCATCAATCATCACCTTAGGGATTGCTTGCTGTGGTGCTTATGGTTGTTAATTTTTGAACTGACGATTGATGATTCATGGGTATAGCTACAGCTGGCTCACGGTGGTTAATGATGATTAGTATTTCATATTGGCAGTGAATTGTTTGCCGCGGTTGGCTGATAGTCTAAAAGCGTCCGTTTTTCAAGATCATTACTTCTCAGTAGTCGTGTGACACTAACCTCACACCAACCTCGGAGCAGTTAATTTTGGGTAACGATTTCTGTATTCCGACTGAGACAAGATTGCCCGGACGTATGATACAATTACATGAATTACTTACTAGGGTATAAAGTTTGGCATGTTTCACGTTTGTCATGAACATCTTTTGGTGGTCACTCATCACTAGCTAGCTGAATGGGACAAATTATCATATACATGTTTTCTATTCTATCCGAAGGCCAACCTACAAATAAAGATAGTTAGTGACATGATATTGATATTGACCATGGATGATTGCACATGACTGCACTGGGTACATTCTCGAATGACACGAACCATAATTCCGCTGGCTGTTGCCGACTGGACTTGTTTTGTTTAGTGAGTATGCCTCTGAGTACACAAGAGAGTAGGCTTCTCACTTCAAGGGCTTGCAAACAACGAATTGCCATCAAATATCTTTGCGATTTTCATGAAGAGTGTACAATGCCCACTCTACAGAATATTGTCCGAATTCCAACAAACAAATTCTGGATGATTGTTAGTTATACCGCAAGTTAGGCGATTCTGCATTGCAACAGGCATCCTGACGAGCCAGTTTTGGATGACACTTGCTGTTTGGGGGAAATCTCTGGAAAAACGAGCACGACCATCGGGCACGCATGAAGCGATGCAACCAGCAATTTGCTCACTGGCCTCAGCGGTGAAACTGTTCAGCCCATTATAATGGCGATAGCTACGGTTGGTGCGGATTGTCGCTGACCTGCGACCAAGGGGTGCCCCATAAGGGCCAAAAATGGTTAACCATGTGCCAGCTGGCCGCGCTAAACACCTTGTCGATCCTTGTCCTGCCAGAAACTGCACCACAGATTGATAACGATTGGAAACAACGGCTGCAAGTTGCAAATGTGTCTTCAATTATAGTGGTAGAAGCATGGTTGAAGCAGCTTAGTGGTGCCAGTGCTTCAGCAAACATGGCTGACTGGAAACTTTTGCCGGCAAACTATCTTACCGGAGGACATGTGGTGGTGTCTCAAGATAGGGGACTTCCAAAAATAGATGTTTTAGTGATTTTAGTGCTAATGGTTAGCGAGGGACGATCTTGGTACTGGGGGTACCACATGGTACCACTATTTTGAGAAGCTCCCATGTTGATGATCCAATGTGTGGAAAGAACTCCCAGGGGTTGCTGTTCACCTTGGGTAGGCGATGGTGGTGGACACGTGGCAGTGGAGTCGTGGGATGTTCAGCTAACCAAAATTTGGAAGATTCAGACTGGCCCACAACTGTAAGTACATTTGGCTGGTGAGTGGTTTTAAATATGTTTTTGTTCCTAGTAATTATCAACAAATGTTGGGTTGACCAATATTTAACCAGGCGGTTCAAACCACCAACCAGACAGATAGTTAGCTACTAGCATATCACCTGTTCTTCTTCTTCTTCTTCTTCTTTTTCTTCTTCTTCTTCTTCTTCTTCTTCTTCTTCTTCTATTGTTCCCTGGCATCAACCACGAGCTTAATCGGTAAAGATTTATACCCCTATGCGATGGACCTCTCAGTGGCCAGGAGAAGCCGCCAGAAAAAGCTCGGCAGAGAAGACAATCCTTGCGACCTCCTCAGGGCGGAGCCTGGAGATCCCCAAGGTAAATTGATACAGAAGGGTGGTGGCAATCGGTGGTCTTCCAGAGCTGCAGCAGTGACATGCAATGACTAAAGCTCCGCTGATAGCACCTGTTATAATTGATAAAGCTTTGCTGAGCCCTCGGAGGGCGTGGTTGAAAGCAGTGCCTTCATTTCATGGTAGCTTTGGTAGCGATGATAAATGATAAGTTGTGGTTGACAACAAGTTGATCACCATTGATCTGATACTTTTGACTTCTCAGCAACAGCTGTAGTCACGGCCTTCCAAGGCCGGCAGTGAACACCTTCCAGACGGCCACTTCTGGCCTGGAGGCCACCAGCTGGTTGTCATTTAAGGAGCAGCAGAACCACGGAGATGGAAGGTTTCTGACCTTCTCCTTCAGCAGGTATGGTTTTCAGCCTTAAAATCATAGAGAACCACAGGATTTGGAATGAGTGGTCTGCATTTTGATCAGGTTTCCGTCGCAGCCTGCCTTGCGTTTAATTGGATCATTGGTTGAAATACATGCGTAAACACGCGTCTGTATACATGTTAATGAAGGACCAAGGGGCACCAAACACAATAAAGTACCTACAAACATGCATTGCAATCATACACATGCTTGTTGCATGTACACATTTTCCGGCTTCCATTTTTTCGTGACAACCTTGAAACCTTGACACGTTGCTCTACAAATCGTTTGCAATGGACGTAGCTTGCAACATGTACTGAGTTAATGCCCAGCAATGCGGTCAATATCTAACAGCATATTACATATAACATATATGTAGAGTGGCCCAACCATAGGTTATATTGATTGGCAGTGTCGAGTATTTTGTTGTACATATTTACCTATATATATATATATATATGCATAAGAAGCAACCCCCCTGGAAGCCCTGGCAAAAAATATATACGTTTACAGTTTGTATATAGACGTTTGAAAAAATCCGCACTGGTACCGAACAATGTAGTTCATACTTAGCAATTTGCCAATGTGAATGGTAGCTCAGGGCAGTTCAATGGTATCCAGCGAGCCTCATCGGGGCAATCACGATCATGAATCATGACCATGATGAATCATGACCATGATAATTGGTTTATGAACATTTTGATACCTACCATTAGAAATTATCAATAAAAAACTGAACGAGTAATGATTATGTAATTAGTCCCCGAACAATCAGATCACTGAACAATGGCGGGCAATCGCTGAACAGTGACCAGTAACTGTTCAGAAGAATCCCTGGGATGAGGCCACTTAAAACAATTGATCAGAACAAGCCCTGGGACTTCTTAAAATCTGCCAACTGCATGATGCTGCCATTACTGCACCATCAACGACATTGAGACACGTGCCAGGGAGATGAGGTGCGCTCCTGGGGATCAGTGGGACATGGCACAGCTGGGGGAGCAATGAGGATGAACCAAGGTGGGTCTTGACCCAAAAACGCGACAGGCAACCAGTCTTCACCAGTTACCCATCAGATATCTGCGAGTTTGTGTCATGACCCCCGGAACCAGAGTTCGGCAACGCGTCACCATCAAGCTGCGTTGCCGATGAGTCGCTCAATGTGGAGCTGATGGAGTCGCCACAGGCGATTGTTGGCCTCATCCAGGTCATGAGTAGGGAGAAACCATCCCCAAATGATGAACTAAATACTTCCAGGTGATGGAAGAGTGTTCTCAAGCTTTCATGCTCCAGACAATCAACGATCATATTATATATATATATCTATCTATCTATCTATCTATCTATTTATGTTTACATTTCATATTTATATAATATATATATATATGTGTATATATATATATATATCCTAGCCATTTTGATACGTAATTAATGATGATTAGTAACTATAGTTGACTGGCTAGAGGCATCTAGAGGATCTATCATCGCTTCGAGGTGCACGGACTACTGTAGGTACGGATTGGTAGTCAATATTTAGATTTACTGAGTACCGATGCCGATGAATATGATTGGCTATCACGACATATTGCGAACAGTGGTTAACCACGATCACTACCATGAGTCATGTATATCCAATTTTGTATTGCTATTGGCATCCTTCATTATACATGTTTCGTCATTCACTGTATTTTTTGGCAACCCTTTCTCAATACACATTCCCTTCTTAGAAGACATCATGAACCTTCATTCTCAGCCCTTTTCAGCAATTAATAACCATTGTGAAGCTGATCAGCGACCACGTTCAAGCTTTCAATACATCATAAACTTATATTTAACTTCATAATCAAATGTTGCACCATGCCAAACCCATATGAACTCTTAGCAGCCAGCATCAGCCAGTTCTTCTTCATCATGGCGTGATATGCCCCAGGATGGTGTCAACAGCTCCATGCAACTGGGACCGCCTTTGCCTCCCACACCAAGTCGCAGTTTGAAGCTGGGCTGGCGAAGCTTCCTGGTGAAGGTGGATCGTTTGATGGTGAACTGCGGTGAATTCATGGTCAAGACAGTGGTTAGTGAGTGTTAGTAAGATTAGGTAAGCGATAGGGGTTAGTCAGTGATAGTTAAGCATGGTGAATTCATGTTTTTTAAAGTGACGGAATTGTCAAGCACGGGTAGCTTGCGTTGCTAATTGAGAATAGGTCATGGATTGCGTTGCTAATCGAGAATGGGTTATGTTATGGTTTGTATTGTAGGTACTCTCTGGCAAGCTCACCTGAGTGGCCAATCGCCTTGGAAATTGGTTATCACCAGGTGGGTTTCTCAGGCCATTGGATATCACAGCAGCCGAAGAGTTGCAGGGCCCGGGACGTCTCGTCGAGCGTGGTTTGCTCTTTTTTTTTCCTGGGAATGAACCTCTGAGTCACAAAACATGATTTGTAATTTAGGTAAATCATTCGTAAATGGTGGAAATTCCCTGCAACCAGGTTTGCTTGCGAGAGAGAGCAGATGCTCGCAGCCAGATTTTAAAACAATACAGTGGCCAAGTAACAGAAAACAAGGATTTTGACAATGTGCAATACTTGCTTTTGCTACGAAAAGGACGGACAGACACAAGATGATTGTGCATACCCCACCACCGTTATGAACCACGATCGACCATAGTTTAACCATTTTTGATACACTGTAAGCCTCTATACGGTGGATTTTGGCATGTTTTGGCCAAACGCTGGCAAGTGTGACGGATCATGACCCACTTGCTGCTCTCCATGACTGTGTGAGTTGTTCAACAAGGAGGTCCCACGTCGAATCCTTGTGGCGGTTTCCTCGCCCAGGAAAATGCCTGATGCATCCAAGTTTGTGAAGCTTGACTTGCCTTGGCAGGGAGCAGTTCGTGGTAAACCATGCTGGGCCATGAAGAAAAACATGTGTCATATGGGAACTTCTTGTGATTTCCCAACAGGTAAGAGGTTTGAAAATAGTTTTTGTAGGCCAAACCTGTAAAAAAGACCCCCTGAAGCTGTACTGTCGATGGGTGGGGGCACCCTGAAACAACCACAAGTTCCGCTATTGTTTTTCCATTTCTGCTGTTATGTACAGATATGGTGTATGGATGTGTCGGGAACCATCGTAAAACCAGGGAGAGCAATATCCTCAATTGAGCGGTGTCACTAACAACTTGTTGATCATTGTCAATAGTGTAGTGGTTTTGCTCGTATAGACGTGCATTCTAAGCATCAAAAGTCACGTTTCCAACAACTCAACCATTTCCAACCATCATTTCCCACCATCATTTTGCCAACCATTTCCAAACCATTTTTCCAACCATCAGTGTCATTTCAACCGTGGGAAGCCCTGGCAAGTCAACCATCACTTCCGTCACAAGCCTCAGGAAGTTCTTCGAAGGAGGCGACGCCACGCCCCGATCCGGCCCTGGGCCCAACGGGACCAATCGCGGGCGGCGCTGGACGGTGGTGGCCAATCAGGTCGCCGGGGCGGGAGGTCAACATGGGCGGTGGATGGTCGTTGATGGTTGGTGGTGGTTGATGGCTGTTGCTGAGGACCAGTGGTGAAACATATGGGTAATGATATAGGTCGATGATGGCTAGTCATGGTAGATAATGGTGAACAATAGGGATTATAAGCAACGATAAGACCAATATGGATTTTTCTCAAGTCATATGGGACCCCAAAGTTATGGATGCTTCGGTACTATAAATGATCAATGTTGGATGATTCGCGGGTACCCCTATGGTTGCGAGGCAGTATTAGCCAGCAGCAAATCCGTAAATGAAATCCCAACAGTTGGATACTGGTCATCTTGGGGAAGAACAGCGGTGCCGGGGTTTGTCCCACAGAAAATGGTGAAATGTCGTAAGGTGAAAGCATGTGAATCATGATTGATTGTTATGATTGTTGGGGAAAGCAAAGCAAACAGTTTGTTGGCAAAGTAGTGGTGGAACCAGTAGCCAATGAATGGATAGTGAATAGATGATTATAGTGAGACATGGTGAAACTGCTCGCATCATGGTTGGTTAATGTTAAACAATTATGGTGGCATTGCCCCGAAATCAAATTAGCTAAAAGCTGTAAGAATTTTGTAATTGAGGTTAATTAGCTGTCATGATTGGTAGTGGTCACTTGACGGTGCTGGTCTATAATGATGGTGACATACATGGTGGTTCATTGATGCTCAACTTGTGGTGAATGAAGAGTAGTAACGGTTGCAGTAAGTGCGGTGAGTCGGTGCTTAATAGTGAACGGTATGCTGTAGTCAATGGTGCAACATACATGTGTTTTTCATGCCGTTTCGATGCGAAAGCCGGAAACCCCTTGTTTGGATACAAAGGAGATGTACATGGCTGAAACGAGAGGGTGACTGGGGACATCCTTTGCTCGATGTTCACTCACCTCTGACAGTTGACCAGTGGATTGCAGGACCGGTGGAAAAACCCACAGGCATGGGGGAAAACATCAAGTTGATGTTTCATGGCTCGGTCAGATTGCCAAAGAGGAACCATTGTTGTTGATTCTCCTATAAAGCCAGCCAGTACCAAATCCACTTCTATCCACTATCAACCAAATTTGATTGAGCATCATACAGCGAGTTGTCACTGTTCACGATTAATTAGCAACGATTGACTGTTTAGTGTTACCGTTGGCAATGTGATTTAACCATCAATCAATGACAATCAGTTGCCACCTTTTTGAATCATTGTTCATCACCAACGGTATGAATTATGATTCGGAAAATTCATAGCCATTATTGACCACTAAGGATTGATATTCACTACTACTAACTACATGAAGTACCATTTATAGCCACTATGAACCATCACTCAGAATCATATTGTTATCCACTAATCGCTACGAACACCATCACTAAGAATCACTATTAGCAACCACTAACGGTATAAACCACCGTTCCGAAGCGTCATAGCCGTTGTTAGCCATAACCAAGACCATACGAACCACTATCAGCTACTGTATCAGGAAGGTTCGTGGCCAACGGTGATGGGCACTAGGAATCATAATTAACCATTATGAACCACTATTAACCAATACTCTATTGACAAAGCATCGCTACCACAATTCGGAACCACCCCCCCATTTTTAAACCACCGCCTCCAGGTGCCCTCTTTAGCTGCACCGCCACCACCAGCCAGAACCAACAGCATCGCGGTGATGGCCGGCGAAGGGGGGTGCGGCTCAGTTGGGTGAATGGTGATCCATCACCGTGGTTAACCTGTTTGGGTGGATTACAGTTATGAACTTAGCTTCTTAGCTTTTTTGGGATATGATTGATTTACCATATAACCACTAAAAGTTAGACTTTTAGCAAGAGATCTAACAGCCATCAAGCTTGGTGAATCATGGATGGTAGGGGGTAAGAACTCAGCTGGATAATGTTGCTTGCACAATAGTAAAGACCCCCCTATGTTGTTTTTCTTAGGCGGGGGTTTGCTTCAAAATTGCAAACCCAGACTCCCAAGTCTCCGCAAGACTCTCCCCAAAGGTTTCTTTCTTTCCTTTTTTTCCCTTTCTGTCCTTTCTTTCCTTTCTTTCCTTTCTTTCCTTTCTTTCCTTTCTTTCCTTTCTTTCCCTTTTTTCGTTTCTTTCCTTTCTTTCCTTTTCTTTTCTGCAATAATACAAAATCTTAAAAGGGGGGAAATTGATGAAATTGGGAAAATTCTGGAACATATTTGCAGCTATTGTGAATGCTGCACTACCATTGCAGCTGCTTTGGGCCAAGCTGGCATTCTGTTTAAAATCAACAAGGGCAAATTTACATTTAGTAAGCTGAAAAATCCGATTCTGAAAAAAAATGTTGCTATTGCACGCGCTGGGTGTACAACATTAGAGGGCAACAATTCCAATGGAAATCTCAAACCTTGGCAATTGATGGTTGATTGGTTGCTTGCTGATCCCCGCAAATGGTGGATGAGAGCCACGGATCGAGGGCAGTGGGATGACGGACCCAGCAGGTGATTCATTGGCTTGCCCACGGATTGTGCCACTCTGTATTGTTTGTGTGGCAAGTGGCAACCGCGCTTGGTTCCCTACTCCATGACTCACAAGGGTCTCTTGGGAACACCGCCGATCTTTTGGGTTCCATTGTCACTAACGATGATTAGGATATATTATGATTTATGTTTGGTGGCATCAGTGCTTGAAACATTTCAATTTTGTTGTCCTGTGTAGTTACCCGTTGGTATTGTTGAGGTTCTTTGCCTATTTACTTTCAAGAGTTGATTGATGATATTGCTGATTGAATGAGCGCAAGCACAGACCCGTCACATCAGTTGCGCGAGCGAGAGAGGGTACATAGGTCCTATAGGTTGGTCAAACTCTTGAGCTGCCTTTGATGTTAGACCGATTTGCGGGTTTAGATTTGCACTACAGCATGAGCAAGTTGGTCGATACTAGTGGGTACAACTTGCTACGGTTAACTACTAGCTGGCTATTTGTTTTTGGTGCTAGTAGCAACGGATTTACTGGTTTGCTGTGGTAAATTGCTAGTTGCTACTTTGCTAGTTGGTATTTCTACAAATGGTTGATGAAACAGTTGTCAACCGTTGGCAAGCTGGTATTTGCCCACCAGTATGAACCATTTTTTTATCATGGTTACAACGGAGATTTTCAGACCATCAATGATGGTACAACTACGCATTGCATTCACAATTGCCCTGAATTGCTGCCATCAACAATCCCTGAAATAGCATCCCTCCATTTATTGGCATCATCCTACTTTACATTTCTCCATGAATAGCTGTTCACACTGGTTGTTCATTGCAGTGCTTCATGTTTGGAGTTGTTTGTTGGTTCTTATCCATTACTACATGTGACTACCATTACGCACCATCATTGAATATTCCCATGGTGTTGGTGAATGATGTCGTGGTTTGTTGGTTGTTTGGGTGGTTGATGCTCATACCTTATTATCATCAACCATCAGCTGGTTTTTGGTGAAAAGTGCTCCAAATATCAACCATGATTCACCTGACGGTTGGTTGGGCGGGAGTGATTCCGAGCCAGGGTTATCCTTGATCGTTTTTCAAAAGGCTTCTCAAGGAAGAGCGGTTTGGAGCTGGAGGGTTCTAATGCTAATCTGGCTGGGATCATTTTCCCTAGTAGGTACTGTATTAACAATTGGTTGGTTGACTGATATTTTTCATGGGGGTTGAAACCACCAACCAGTAATAAGTATCATAAACTGGTTGGCGCGTAGGGTTGTACGGAGTCATACCTCCCTCAAGCTGACCAGCCATGACCAAGGGGGCCCCCAAAAGTTCGCCAAGTTGAACATTACTAGGGTGAATTGGAGTAATTGTTAGTTCTGGCGTAGGTACACACCTTAGTTGAATAGTAGTCAACTGGGTGAATTGGGATAATTGGTTTTGGTGTTTTGAGTCGCTTTGAATTTGTGAATGGCCACGATAATTATTGCGATGATAATTGTAACTACAACAATGAGTTGGCCACTGAAACTTCTTAATGGCCCCTTCTTTAGTGTTAACAGCCGCTTGTACCTGGTTAACGGCCTAGTTAACAACTAAAGAAGCTAGTAGCTATGAACTGCTTATAACTGCTTATGACTGGTTAATGGCCTAGTTAACTGGTTAGTGTTGTTAATATGGCCACTTATAACTGCTTAGTGGCCACTTATTGCTGGTCATGAAACACTTATAATGGCCTAGTTAAATGGCTTAGTTACACCACTTATAGCTGGCCATTAACCACTTAAAACCCAGTGTTACATGCTTTAGGTACAACACTTATAACTACCAAGCTCCACCTTGTAGCGTCAAGGCATGAGAGGTGACAACGGTGGTCGCAATCGGAACTCGGTGACGTTGGACAGCACCTCGGCAACGGTGGGAGAAGCCGGGGGGGTGGTGTTGAAAGCATGGTTTTCCGAGGGATTTAAAGCCACCGTTGCAGTGGGGGGTGATGTTTAAACTCTGGTTTTCTGGTGGTTTAAACCCTGGCTTATGATTTTAGTCGTTAAAACCCTGGTTTCATATATTTTTTCAAGGGAATGGTGATGGTTGCATGTTTTAAGACCATGGTTTGATGGAGAATTTCGGTGGTTAGTAGCCAATAGATGATAGGTGACCATCACTTTAAAGCCATGGTTTTGGGCGGGATTTAATTGGTTCATAGGCAGGTAGGCAGGGGATCATCACCGACAATTATATTTGAACAGGTACTACTTCATAGTTTGATTGACCTTTTTCCCGAGAGCGCCTGCGAAGGGTTCTTCGTCAAAAAGCAGCCGTATATAAACATCTGCACATCAACATCTTCACATCTTACATTTGCACATCAACATCTTCACATCATCACATCTGCAGATCTAGATCATCACATCATCACATCTGCAGATCTAGATCTTCACATCATCACATCTGCAGATCTAGACCTTCACACTTTCACATCTGCAGATCTAGATCTTCACACTTTCACATCTGCAGATCTAGATCTTCACACCCTCACATCTGCAGATCTAGATCTTCACACCCTCACATCTGCAGATCTAGATCTTCACACCCTCACATCTGCAGATCTAGATCTTCACACCCTCACATCTGCAGATCTAGATCTTCACACCCTCACATCTGCAGATCTAGATCTTCACACCCTCACATCTGCAGATCTAGATCTTCACAATTGACGTCTGCAGATCTAGATCTTCACACTTTCACATCTGCAGATCTAGATCCTCTTCGCTCAAAGGGGGGGGCGGCCCCGCCGGCCCGCCACGAAACGTGACATGTGCGCCATTTCGTGCTCGTCGGACGTCCAAAACCTAGGTAAAATGACGATTTTGAGGTGTAACTTGTGACCGTTTCGCGTTTTCTCGACACTGAACGTCAAAAACTGCAATAAAATTGCGATTTTGAAGCTTCGGTCGTGACCGTTTCGCGTTTTCTCGACATTGAACGTCAAAAACTGAAGTAAAATTGCGATTTTGAGTTGTCCGCGGTGACCGTTTCGCGTTTTCTCGACATTGAACGTCAAAAACTGAAGTAAAAGTGCGATTTTGAGTTGTCCGCGGTGACCGTTTCGCGTTTTCTCGACATTGAACGTCAAAAACTGAAGTAAAATTGCGATTTTGAGTTGTCCGCGGTGACCGTTTCGCGTTTTCTCGACGTTGAACGTCAAAAACTGCAATAAAATTGCGATTTTGAAATTTCGGTCGTGACCGTTTCGCGCTTTCTCGACGTTGAACGTCCAAAACTGCAATAAAATTGCGATTTTGAAGCTTCGGTCGTGACCGTTTCGCGTTTTCTCGACATTGAACGTCAAAAACTGAAGTAAAATTGCGATTTTGAGTTCTCAGTCGTGACCGTTTCGCGTTTTCTCGACATTGAACGTCAAAAACTGAAGTAAAATTGCGATTTTGGACCTGCTTCTTGGTACGTTTTGTCTTGGTGCGTTTTGCCTTGGTAAGTTTTGCTCTGGTACGTTGTGTCTTGGTTCTTGGTGCGTTTTGCTGCGCTATACGTTTTGTCTTGGTACGTTTTGTCTTCGTGCGTTTTGCCTTGTGTCTTTGTATGTTTTGTCTTGGTGCGTTTTGCCTTGGTACGTTTTACTCTGGTATGTTTTGCTTTGGTACGTTTTGCTCTTGGTACGTTTCGCTCTTGGTACCTTTTGCTGTGGTACGTTTTGCTCTGGTGCGTTTTGCTCTTGGTATGTTTGATTTTGGTACGTTTTGCCGTGGTACGTTTGATCTTCGTTTTGTCTGGGTGCGTTTTGCCTTGGTACGTTTTGCTCTGGTACGTTTTGCTTTACTATAGGTTTTGCTCTTGATACGTTTTGCTCTGGTACGTTTTGCTCTGGTGCGTTGTGCTCTTGGTACGTTTCATCTTCGTATGTTTTGGTACGTTTTGCCTTGGTACGTTTTGCTGTGTCTTCCTCT
>VSDK01015421.1:488578-528578 GCA_009767595.1 Symbiodinium kawagutii
CGAACTCACTGCGGATGATCAGGTTGAACGAGCGTGCATCTTGGCATCACTCGCGCTTGTTGGTACTGGCCTCGGTCGCGGTGCTGGGACAAAACATATCATTGGGAGCGTGGTGTCGCATTGGCAACATTTTCATAGCAGTAAACATGATTTGCTGCTGTGCTGAGGATGGTGCAATCCAGAGCTGGGCTTGGAATGTTCGAACCTCGAAGTGTGCAGTCGGGATTTGCAGGATGCTGGATTTCAGTTTCTTCTTGTCGCATGAGCACGGCTTTCTATGAACGGTCTATAGTGTAATTGTGAGAGCATTTCATGATATGCATGACTCAGAGCTAATACAAGCTTTTTTTGGTTAATGCAAAGGAAAAAGGCAAGTCATCTGGATACAATTCTTTTGGGCTGAAATGCATGGCAATCATTATCGGGCGGAGGGTGAAAGTAATGAGCTTCTTGAAATAACGAAGCATCTTGATGCAAGTCTCTTGACTTGACAGAAGTACAGCTGAATGTGAGGTGTTGATGGGTGCAGCTCGATAGTCGCTGTCTCAGTTTCGGTCATCATGGCGCAAGTCTTTCTTCGCATTTTGGCGCAACGCAGCATCCATACGAGTGAAACTATTCTGGGGTCAAGTTACTACATCATTGTTTTTTTGTGTTTTCGGCACCCACTGAGGTTGGCATTGCAGCTGGACAACTACATCTTTCCGCACATACCTGCGCACAAGCGCATACAGATATCCAACGTATTCTTTTTTCCTGATGCGCGCACAGTCCATTTGTTTGCGTGCAATTACATCAGCAAACCATCCCCGACCTGTTCTTCTCTTCGCAACTTTTATGTCACTGTCCTTCTCAGCACCATGTCCTAATAAACATCTTCATGATCATCATCCGAACCCTTCATGACCATCACCATCTCCATCTGCAAAACCGTAATCATCATCATCATCATCACCATCATCATCATCATCAACATAATACATTTCAGAGTTAATAATGTGAGTCTTATTGAATTAGTATATTGGAGGCTGCTATAACATTGCCTTTCTCGCTCTCGGGCCAACCGTCGTCTAGTTGTTCCTCCAATTCCTTTGGGATAGTCGGTTGATTATCCCACCAATCAGAGAATTGTTAAACTATGACAAAACAAGCAATGTGAGATCACCAGCATTATCAACTAGATATTTCTGTGTAATCAATTGTCATTAGATAATCAACCTGAAAATACAATGAGTGGTCTCACGGCTAGAACACAGGTTCCGTGATGATATGGTGAAGAGCGATTGTTTTGCTGCTGGTGCGCACTGTCTCTATGGCAGAGGGGCGTTTGCGGACGCAAGCAAGGAGTGTTTTTGTTTGCTTTCTAGGTTTAGAAACTTGGTTATACTTGTGTGCATCCCCGCGACCGGGAGTACTTGCGCGGAAGCTACAATATACATGACACACGCGCGCACACACACTAAACTTTGTGTACGCCGATGTAGGCACATGCATGTCCACTGTACCGAGTTGCTATGAGTTGTTGTGATGACATGATTTAGTGAGAAAAGATTCCATGAAGCCCATGGCGTGTGAATGTTTAGCACGAGGCATTTTGACTCGCAGCTGCTGCAGAGTACCATCATTTCTATGGCAGGAAAATATTTACAGATGACCTTTCGAATCAGGGTCCTTGACCCTTATCCGGGTGAACTACCAATGATGGTTATTTCATATCAGTTTGGGCATCCCATAGTTTTGTTGGTTGCTTGAGTTTGCACCTAGTTTGATTGAAATGGTTCGTGCAAATGAGCTGTGACATGCTCGGACTAATTTCGGGATCAGTTTGCCAGTGCATTTGCCGTGAAACAGGTTTGTGAGAACGCCTGTGAACGATACTTCCTCTCCCCACTTCCCTACCCCACTTCCCCCCCTGTCCCCTAAAACTCTAAAACCTAAAGGTGTAATTAGTAGATTAGTTTATGCCCAAAGTGATCCCGATTTACGTCCAAAAAGATCCTAGTTTTTGCCCAGAGTGATCTTGCTGTGCTTGCAACATCCACAATGACCCAAAGTGATCCTCCTTCATGGCCGATATGATCCTCTTTTATGACAAATTTGATCCTCTTTTATGCGCGAAATGAACTAGTGCCCAAAGTGATCCCCTTGCCTATAGATAGACAGATAGATTATAGGCAGATAGATAGACAGACACATATCGTGTATGTTGTCATATTTTTCATGTACTTTTGAGTGTCACACCCTGGCAAACGAACCTGGATGTGGGGAATCACCCCGAAAAAAGGCAAACTCCTTGCGCGTGTCGAGGTCTGCCCCAGCGCGGGGCCACTGCCCCTGGCCGAGCGCGACATGCACATACAGCAACTCGGCAGCAGTGACATGGGGAGCTGCGCTCGTGCGTAGCTATGTATGTAGCCGTTGGATGATGAGAGAACCTACAGGAAACCCTTGTTTGAACATGTTTCAAAGACCAATTACATGGGTTTCCTGTCATTTTTTTTCCATGAGCCAACCCACTGGTCAAAGGCAGCATGGCTCAGAGACCTACACGTTTGCCACATCATCAGTGAAATTGATGCTGAATAAACGTATTTATGTTTAAGTCATATGTATTGAGACGTCTTGGCCAATTGGGAAGGATCAATAGCCTAATGATGAGTACTGACTGTTAGCCGTGAATATTCAACAATGGATGAGAATAAAGGACAGATGATGGTTTGCGCCTGGTCAATTATGGTGAATGAGTTTTCTAATTGTTCAGTTGACTTATTGTTAGTCCGGGGGAGCCACCAATTCGGAAGAACCCGGGGTGATCATGATGGTTGATCATGGCTTTGCTTAATTGTCACCATCTATTATTAAGTAGTATGCGCAGCCATGTGCAATGAAAAACAAGCAAGGGGGATATGAATGATACATATTTCTTAGAGCCACTGAAACGACAATGTGGTGTCGGTAAATCATTTGCATTAGATGTGGTCAATGATTTTATCATTAACATTATGCTTTTGAGCCAAGGGTAGTAAACATCAATGATGACTGATTTTGGCGATGTGTCAAAAAATTTCATTCACATTGGTGACTGATTTATTCGGAACTGATTTTTTTCGGAACTGATTTTGATGACTTCTTACTGAAACAAGAATGAGTAACACGATTGATCGATGATGTTCTTGATTCATGCCAGCTGATTGTGATCAGCAAGTGATATTGATGGATGCTAGCCACCAGCACATAGCCGCAGACAAGAAATTATCGCATTTCTTGATAGTCTAATGATGCTTATGTCACCAACTGGGGATGGTCCAATTGCATGCTCGATATTTTTGTGATACCTTCAGGTAAGTTCACCTGATTGTTTGGAAAGTGCCGCATTTACAGTCGTTTACTCTAAAAAACTGGCGATTGTTCGCTTCCAGGCGAGTTTATTTGAGGTAGCAAGTGTGATGAAAATCCGTTGGAAAATTACATAATGCTATGATCCATATTTACTTGCTGAGTGGGCTACATCACCGGCTTCTGAAAGTAAACAGGGGACTGCGGCCAGTTTACGAGGTGGATTAATGATCTCAAGCCGTCAAGTTATATGTTGGTTTCTCAAAATCGAGAACCCCAAAGCTATGGATGATTGCTGTATACATAAACGGTTCACATAAAGGATGATTTGGGGTCCCGATTAGAAACCACAACATTCATCTTGATAAACTAACCTTGAAGTGGAAATTCCCTCATTTATAGTGGGTTTACCTCTAGAAAATGGTGATTTTTAGCTTCCAGGTTAGTTTACCAGAGGGTAATGTTTGATTCATATTCACAAGTACCCCATATTGCAAGGCAGCTCGCCTGCATGCGATTTGATGTAAACTCACGTATGGTTCATATCATGACTACAGCTCACTGACCTGAGAAGAAGCTGTTTCCATCAAACGTTTGCAGCTGGCCGTCAACAGTTGTTGCTGTTGTCGATTTCACCCATATCAACCAAGTGTCAAGCTTCTCCATGGGGGCTGCTGAGCTTGTCGCGTTCGGCACGCGTTCGGCACTCCGAGGTGGGCGACTTTGATGGCACGTTGTCCAACAACCTGGGGAAGAAAAACGATGAGTCCAGCGATTCCGATGAAGAAAAAGCCGACGAGAAAAGTCAGACTTGGTCAGGCGTGATGAGTGGATGGACTCTCGTTGATGTCACCCCGCAGTGCGCTAAACGGTTCACTGGAAAATCTTGGAGGGAGGCGCTAGGCGCCAGAATCCAAAATGTGTTTGTCATTTGGTTGGGCGGAAGCGGTTGAGAGCCAGGGACATCCATCCAGTGAACCGGGCACCGATTGGACCCAGCAAGAATAACCGTGCAATCAATTTGTAACATGCTCCAATCTACTGAGGGAAGCGCTGACGCACTCAAAACGGAGAGTGGTCTCACCTATAGAGATCGTCACAACTTGCCTGTTCAGCCATGTAACTTGTGGCCAGGTTGGTACAAAATCTCCACTACAGCGCAAGCCTGTGAGAGTGAAGCTGAGTCTGAGGAAGCTGACAAAAGCTGCTTGGATGAAGCTGTTGGCAATGCACAGCTGTTGCCATTGGTGGTTGGACTTCTATTGTTCGGTCCAAGGCTCCGAGGAAGCCACTGTTTTTTTTTGTTTTTCTGCCAATCGCAGCTGATTCATCAGGTGCCCAGCTGTTGCCCCATGGTCAGCTTCCACAATTGCTGGCTGCTGGTGGGTGAAGCCACTACTGGATCAACCATCAGGTGCACATCAGCAGTCAACCATCGTGTGACCACTTGCACTATCAGGCATGTTGTTTTCGCCGTGAGTCTTTCTTGGAATATCTTTAATCAATCAGTAGGAGCTGGGCCTGCCAGTAGAAGTTGGTCAAGAAACCACTTTAGTTATGGTCAAGTTATATCTCCCAGAGCTAGTGGTTAACCCCTTCGCAGCCCCACCTTGGAACTACCCCTGTGGTCCACCAGCCCAGGCTTCGACATCAATCAGTTCGGCACCACCTCCCACTCTCTGAGCTCCGGAGTCCAAGAGGCAGCCAGGGTTCGAACGTTGCTCAACAGCCAGGTGTTGGACTGCGGTTTGATGACAGTGACTGTGATCTTTTTCGGGGATGTTTTTTCTCCTTCAGTGGTTAGATGATTGTGTTAGTTAGCTATGATCATACTTGGATGTTTTCCTTCAGTGGTTACATGATGATTGTTAGCTGAGTCACTCTCCAACCGCTGCTGTGATATTGGCACCCGGCTGCATCTGGCTGTTTTCCCAACGCAATCTCGACTCCTGGTCAATCATGTGGCAGGCCATGCAGCTTTGGGAGAAGATCAAGAACGAGAAAAGTGACAAGGAGGAAGAGAATGAGAAATTTGTGCAGCCCGGACGTGTCACCACCAGCACGCTTGAAGATCATAAACCATCATTGGCACCGCAAGTATGGAAACATATGGAAACCCATATTTGTGCTCACAAATGCCTGCTGGTGGTGAGTGTGTCCAGTGATGGTTGATGAGTAGTGCTTGATTGACTATTGTGCTTGGTTGGTAAAGTCTTTGGCTTCGTTTTTGGTGGTGGTCGAACCCCTTGGAACTCCTGGCCGTGGGGCAATGACAGTGAGCAACTGTTCATCGGTGGATGGTATTGTTGACGGGGTGGCAGCAGTGGGTATGTCCGTACATGGCAGCAGCACCCCGAAAAAATGCTGCAGTAGCAACCATGTTGCAACTCACTATGCACTATCCACTTCTTTTGGTGGGGCTCAATGCGAAATGCATGCCAAATCAGCACTTGTCAAGAATCAGAGTACTCCATGGTTTGGTGGACATTAACTATCATGGAACTGCGCATATTCCATGCGCGCAATTGAGGTGGAACTGGAACCATATGGATGTGGGGTCACCCAAGGCTAAACCCTTACATCATACCGGACTGGCTGCCACGATGTGCAAAGTTGTGCACCTGCTTGTGGTTTCTGTTCTGGTGTTAAAAAGCTCGGTGGTCAGCTGTTGGGCATTTTTTCAACACACATTTCCCTACTTAGTCTCAAAAGTTCGGGTGTCCTGTTGCTTCTGATTGGCAAATTGTTGGTTACCGTTAACTATTCCACTTTGTTAGTGACTGGGTGGTTGGTTTGTCTTGGTTGTGACGGGGTGGTGAGTGGTCATTGTTGTTGCCGACCGTTGGTTATTGGGTGGTCAATGATTTAGCGAGGTCGCTGTTGTTGGCTATCTCCCACTGTGAATCAACCCTCAAATTTAAGCATCCATCAATGAACAGGGCAATTTATATAATCCCTGAGCCATCAAATGCCATCATTATTGTTGATGTATGCTCCATAGATGATGCGTGCTTTTGCCCAGCGTTAGCTGCACCACTGACCTTGACTTGAGGCAAGGTTTACCCGCTGGCATTCCGAAGTGCCTCGGCAGATGGTTCAACCTTCACTATGTGGTGTAGACATCCATGGTGGTTGCTAGAAGTTGATACTGAAATACTTAAATGTGCTCTCTTTGTGGATTGTTGGAGGTATATTCCATGGATATGCCCAAGTAGCCAGGTACCTTCACGATGATTTCGAGGCCAGGTTAGAAACTGAGAGAAGTTGTGTGTATGCATGGCCCATCAACACCAAGTCTAGTAACTAAGAACTGCGAGAGGTTTGGTTGGTAATGTGCCGCCAAGGGTGATTTGATGTGATTTGATTTCTCTGATGCATGCTGGCAATTTTCCCAACAAATCTGGGGAGTTTCTTTCAGAGCCTGTGCACTGAGCTTCCCTGGGAACGCCTTTTTTTTACCAATTTGGCGAGGTGGCTCCAGTATGGTGGCTATTGGTCCTTTGTATGATTGATGAAGCGGAAGCACATCTGGATCAATTGGATCTATGTGTATGTTTGATATTAATTGACTATTTGATTGGTATGATTTTGCCAGCTAGACATGTTTGATTGTTTTTCTCGCACGTGTGCTAGTCACCCAAGCTCATGTGCGCATCATCCATTGAGTAGAATAGCCGCATTGAAATCAACATGAACATGTCTTAGATTGCTGTACAGGCTTTCCGAAAGTCACGGGTAAGCAAAGCATGTCTATGAGCCAAAGCTTGTACTTAGGTCCCAAGGACGAGTGCCCTTTCATTTTAAAATGAAATGAAGCATGATACCCAGCAATTATTTCCTTCCCATACCCATCTATGATGGGTATGATCTCCTTGAGAAGGCGATGAAGATGGGAATGGATCCCACCCAACAATCAGGGCGTCAGTGCATGGTGTAGTCCATAAAGCGGTTATTCACTTTGGAGTAGCGTCATTGGCCATCTCTTGGGACCTGTTAAGGGATATTGCCCGATCAATCTCTCTATGCGTATGTTTCTGTTGCTGAACATACATGCAGTTCAATGCCACCTAAGATAAATCTCTTATCATTAATCATATTGCTTCTTGATATCCCTGATCACTCATGGTATTTGCCCATGATCAGGTCCTGTAGCTTCATGTCATGTTCAGTCAGTCGCGCATGGATCACGCCGCTAAATGGCGCTCAGGTTTGCCGCCATTTTAATGAATCGCTTTGGATCTCTGGAGACGCTCGTTGCGTCAGATCTGTGTCGATTTGAGTCGCTGAGGTTAGGAGCCAAACAAATATGACCGAACCATAGCAGTTAATAGATAGTCTATAGTAGTTAATGGTAGTCAATTGACCATGTGTGTTGTTATTTCAATGTTCAGCTGACCATGCTGAGGCATTGTTTGATTGACATGTTTCTCAGAGGTCTGACCAGTTGCCTGAGATACCATGAGGGACAGCCGCATTTTGGAATGACTGAGAGTGGTTGATGATGGGCAAAGATGGACAGTGATGCTTAATTAATGATGATGGATGATGGTGCATGATGGTCAATCAAATAATGATGTTGTGACAATGGCTCATGACGATTCATGATGGTTCATGATGGTTCATGATGATTCATGATGTTTCATGATGGCTCACAATGACTAGGTCACACTCATAGGTTGCGCTGGCGGCTGTTAATTCAAAAAACCCAGAATCATGGGCTTGGCTTTTGTCCAACCATGTGAGATTTCTCTCATGAACAGGCATCAATAGGCCATCAGTTAGCCCATAAGTTTGGAGAGATCGCACCGGAGCTGCGTGAAGGGTAGAAATGGTTGGCGTGATGTTCTTTCCACATATTCAATTCTTGGATGGTCCAGAGGTAGGTCGTGAAAGTGGACATATCACCACTTGGTGAATAACCATCATTACAAGATTTGGTCATATATTCGGTCATACAAGTATAGCTTCAACTTTCGTTCCAGCTGCCATAGCTTCAGCACTCCAGCCAGCCCGACAAATCTGCGGGTACTAAGGAGAGCCTTCAACCACTTCGACTATAACCACAAGGGCCGAGTGACCCGTGGTCAGTTTCAGACCACCTTGGCCACCATCCGTTTGGATACGGAGGCCCTGGGGCCTCGACCAGGGACCCAGGTCACCACCCGGTGACAGGTTCACAACGCTTGGACCATATGTCGTGAGTTTCATTGACTCATTCACGGAAGGTCTATGAACATCATAGACCAACCATGGTCACCATGTACCAAGGTGTTGCGACTGACCATTGACGCTTATGACTTGATGACACTTGATGACAGACCTGGGGCAGCCAAGCAGCCCCACGACCATATCGCTGCTTTGCCATGACCATGGCATGGCCTCGTTGATAGGAAAAACACGATACCAGTTGGCGCATCATTTTCACCGATGAATTCGTTGATTCGTTGAGTTGTTGTTGCCTCTCATTTCATGATCCTGGTTCGGAAATGGCCGTGAAAAAAGTTATGTAAGGATTGTGAATTCACCGGACTGAACGCTTAGCGACGTTTTGTCGTTAATTATTTCTTCAACCTAGTTGCCAACCGCATATGAGCCACTTATATCCGTTATATCCACTTATATCCACTTATTGACTTCCATGTGTGAACCATATCTTGCGACCAGCAAGTGGAACACCGACTCATAAACCTTTATTCACCATGCATTTATTGTAATATATATTCTGGTCACTAGTGGCGGATGATTGCCCAAAATCATTGTTACTCATGAATCCCTAGTGAGTTGGTCATAGGTGTCATGTTTGTTAGTCATCCAGTCATCCATAAATTAAATAGTCCATTATAGTTCGTCCATTTGTGTGACTTGCTAGTAATCATAGACGTTTGCTAGTCAGCTAGTCATAATTTAATCCATCAATGGATTCATCCCCAAGTCATCCACGCGGCTCGTGACCGATGTGCTCCAGGAAGTGGTGGGCTTGCACATGAAGAAGCTCTTCCGTGGCCAGTGGAAAGGCGGGATGGTGGGAGCCGCTCCGGTGGTAGCTGGTGGGGCGTGGCCAGAGATGGCGATGGATGATGCTCACTGGTACAAAGGATTTGATCATCGACCTATTCTGGTGAAACGACATGAAGCTGCCAGGGTGTTACATGGATATTTTTGCACTGACCGTGGAACGATCAGGAACCTCTCTCGCGTTCTAGACCTACGGTTTGATGGGGAACCGGTGGCACATCCTGCTGCATTGGATCTCCCCTTTGAAGCCTGTGTGGCTTCTATTCGCAGGGCGAAGGATCTCTTTTCGTCTTTGAATTAAGATTTTAGTTTTTTGATGATGATACGCTGAGGCCGATCATGCTCATTTCCGCGGTTCACGTGGAGCCAAGCCAGAAAATGCACAAAACTGAGGGTGGTTGATGGCTAATAAGTCGTTATTGGTTACCGATAGTGGTCAAATAATTGTAAATGGTGGTATTATACATGTTATTGATGATAGGTTTTACGTACATAATTCCGTACATGCATGCATACATACATGCATACCTACATACATACACACAATTATGTGTGCGTGCATGCACACATACATAAACTTGTGTATATGTGTGCATGTATGTAGAGTCGTGTCATGCAATATCATGTAATGCGACATATGTCATATGTCATATGCACAAATTCTGTACTGTATTGTATGGCATGCTATGGCGCAGCATGGTATGGTATGGTGCGCATGTATGCGTGACCGTGCCAATCGTGGTCACATGACGACAAGTCATGGCAAATGGATTGCGATATTGGTCCATACTTGTCAAACATGGGTGGTGATTAGGCCAGATGACACTAAATGCCCACTAGGATGGTAAATGATCATTTAAGAAGGGAATGCATCTATGTCTGCCGGGGCGAAAGAAAGTAGCATCGTTTCGAGTACCTGTGTCGATAGATGGATAGATAGATAGATAGATGGATAGACAGATAGATGATATACTTGTGTGGTGTTCCTGTGCGATGCTGCAGGCGTCTTTGGAGATCACTTTGGATCAATGGATGATCTTTTTCGAGTCGGAACTCAAAGAGACCGTGCCTTAGCAGCCAAGTCACATGTGGTTGCGCCGTGGCCAGGAGAATGTTCTCAGTGACTATAGGACAAGGCGTTTGTGAGACCCAGGCATTGAACACAGAGCCCAATTGTGTAAAGACACTGGGGCAAGTCCTTGTTGTACCCCCTTCTTGATGGAGTTAAGTGTGAAGCAATTATTTGCATTGTTTGTGCCAGATGGAAATTTGCTCCCAGATTTGGCTGATTTTGCACCTCCTACACCCACTTGCATGCCCAAAAATACAGAGAGAGAGAGAGAGGGAGAGAGAGATAGAAAGAGAGGAAGATACGGACAGAGAGACACATAAAGACAAAGAAAACGAGAACTAGTCAAATGCATCGATCGTAACGTGTTTTAGCTCGCTGTAATTCCAATACGTCGATGCATTTGCTGCAATTGTATGAGCCGACGTGTGGCAAATCTGTGGGACGCTCTGACCCAAAAAATGTGCGTCCACACATGTTTCCTTGATCTTGCACCCCAACCATCCATATGATGGTTTCTCAAGTCATGATTATCATTCCCTTGCTAACAAGCCTGTATCATCCAGATATGAATGAACCAACGATTTGTTGTTGCTGATTTGTTGATGATTGGCTTTTTTGGAAGCCCTAGGTGCAGAGGAAACCCACGCAATGGCCGGCCCACCATTGCCCCCTTGGCAATAGCCTGGCCAACATAAACGATGTAATGTTTTGTGAAATAATAGTGTAACCAACGTGATGCAAATTGTCAAATTGTCATTCAATGTAGCAAATTTCATGTGGCACTCTCCATGTGTGTTTTTTATTTGTCGTACTGTGTGCGTTCTTGATTCTTGGTTGTATGTGCATAGTTGCCAATATGGACGTAGTCATATATATATGCGTTCATGCTGCCGAGCCTGTGCGTGGATCTTTTTCCGAGAGGGTGCACTTGTAGATTTTCCTTGACGGTGCACTTAACAGATCGTTTGATTGTCTCAAGCTGCTAGGCATGCAAATCAGCACGGGGCTGGCTTTGCAGGAGGCCGAATTTCTCTTAAGCGAAGACCGTGGAAGCCAAGCACCAAAGCGATGGCAGCAGATGAAGAAACTCCCGGTGAAGGCTGACCTGCGTGGGAGCGATTCAAACAGGTTTGAAGAATTGGATGTTTCATGGTTACTAGTGGTTAATGGTGGTTAATATTTGAGGTGGTTAATGGTGGTTTTATATATATATATAGAAGAAGATTTAGTAGGACTGGTTGCTGGTTCTAAGCAGTCGAAATGTTGTTCCTGTTTATGTGGGATGGTTGGTTGGTTGCCTTATATCTTTCAGGTTGAAGCCACCGACCAGGTAGGCAAAACTACAACGAGAAATCATCCAACAGCTGGTGATTTTTCAGCTGGTGATTTTCCAGCTAGCGGAGGGGCTCAGCCAACCGTGTGGCGGGGGGCTCGCCGACATGAGGATGGATCAAATCCATGTGTGTCCTTTGCTCCTGAGCGTCTTGACCATCCTCAAATGTTGAGGAGGAAAACTATGAGTTGTGCGGATGCACTGGAGATACCATGTGCTGGTTTCTCAAGTCATAGGGGTACCCCTAAATCATCCTGCCTTTTACAATAACAAACTGACCATTTTTGGGTCCCCTATTTTGAGAAGCACCCATTTACATTGATGGACACCTCCTGGTAAGAGCCGCCCTAGTCCCATGGTCTTCAAACCAATCATGTCCATCGTAGAGTATCTTTGCAACTGAGCCCGGGAACTCACATGATCCAGAAACATGTCATGATAAAGACGAGTTCAGCATGAGCCGATCTAACAACCCGGAGTCCGAGAGTTCCTATGAGCACAAGCTGCAAAGACGGGACTGTTATATGCAGTCTATTGGCTGTCATTCCCTAATGTTTAGCAGCATCAATCACCACTCACTGTATCTAATCCACTTTTTATAGTATATCAATGTTGGCCGTCATGAGCCATGCTCATATACCGTAACCGCTTCGCCATAAAATTCATCTACGTGTCAACCATCTTATTCACCCATTACAACTACATCAAGGGAGGCTTGTCTCTCGAGGCGCTTAAGACATTGCTTGTCAGTGGTGCACTTGCTGGAGTTCCTGAGGGTGATGAGGCAGTTCCTGGGGACGGACCCGCAGTTCCAGCTGGCGTGGAGATCCAAAATGATGGGCTTCAAATCTCCAGATGTCAAAGAAACCATCCATTCATCGGTCAATCACCAGCTGCATAAGCTGATGATGTTATTTGTTTATTCTGGATCTACATTTTCAACACGTTTCATAGGGGAGCAATGGACACTTCCACAACACTATCCCAGCCAAAGAAACCGCTTGAGATGTGTGTTGCATGCAACCTTAAGGACAACCCGAAGGACGACCGAGCTTTGCATGCATCAAGAAATAAGAAACCATCTCTATCAGAGGGGAGGCACAACAGCTATAGCTTTGAGGAGGGGCAGCACTATGAAAAACTGAAAGCAGGGGAGATAAGTTGCCATATGGATCTCAGGCAGTAATGTTCAGGAACCCCTTCATTGTGCAGGGCAAGCTGGCTAAGCTGGTTGATGGGTCAACTCATGCAATATGCAGAGATTTTTTAGGCTGGGCAGTGTCCTTCAGAGCTAAATTTGCTGACTGGCATGAACGATCATGTGAACGATCACGCAACACCTTGCCCCTTGTAGATTCAGCAACAGGCAATCAGCATGGACATGATGCATGTGAAGCCATTTGAGCTGGAAAAAGTAAAATCCACCCGTAAAGATCCACTGGAGGATCATCCATTTTTTGAAAAACAAAATGGCAACTTAAGCATGCAGCAATCACCATTACGAATGAATCAACCCATGGTAAATCATGATTTTTCCCATCTCATTCGCGGTGGGGTCGGTGGGCCTGGCTTGGGAGGCAGCTACCAATGAAGCGAATTTGAGGCGCAGCCTGGGTCGCCTCGTGGTGGGATAAGCTATGGGTCAAGCTCTTAACCAACCAACCATTGGTTAACTAGCTGGCTAATTGTTAATGATAGGGGGTGATAAGCAACAATAGTAGTGGATATACCAACTTTATGGCCATGGGTCAATATTAACCAACCAATGATGGTGGATAATAAGCAACAATCTATAGGGAAAACAATGGTGAATGCTAGGGGAACCAGGGGTACAGGGTGAACTGGCCCACTGCAATATGGTAGCTGGTGGGTGGTTTCAAACATTGTTTATTTTCTCTAGTGATGGTTGACTCATATGTTTGAAAAGAGTTGAAACCACCAATCAGGTAGCTAGTAATGGTAGAATAAAGGTGTCCATTAGTAGTAGATTGCCAGAATTAATTAGTAGTTATGTTAGATTACCAGAATTGGCGACTATTAATTACTATTAGTGGTAGGCTATGGTGGCAATTACTTCTGTAGGTATCAGTGATGTCAATTGGCTGAAGGAAGCTTGTAAACTTGTAACTGCAGGGCATCACATTGTAGGGCCATATATATGGTTTTGTTTGAGCAGGCTGGTGAGCAGAGATCCCCTTTCCCCACACATGGGCACCATTGGTTTTCCATGTCTTACAGTGGACATATCCATGAAATTAACTGGTGGCTTTTTGCCGCGAAGGCATTGGGCTAAGGCTTGACAATGTCGGGCGCTGGTGATTCATGGTGACAACAATAACGATGCTTGAGTAATTATGTATGATAATGAGGGTTGGTCAAGTAGGGTAGCTACTAGTTGTGGAAGATTATACCGTTGTTAAGTGGCTTACTGTATCAGCCAACTTAAAACTAGGGGGGCCCACAGTGTACTGGTTCATGATGGAAATTGATTCGATCACGATGCCAAGTGCTGGATGATGTGGTCATCCAACTGCCCGTAAGACAGGCGGGATTTCCAATGACTCGATGAATCCGCCAGGGCCGTGGTACCCCCCAGTGATAAGTTGGCTAAGAAGCCAGTCATTTATCCAGTGACGTCATGCGATATTTGCCATGACCAGTGCAGTATATTTGCCTTAGTTATTGTGACCTCGCTTAACGAACTTAGGGGTACCACTCCCTAGCGCGGAACCAATATGACCAGGTCATGATGTTTGTGCATGTTTGTGCTACATTGTGCTTGCCGTTGTTAGTGGTGACACTTGCCGTTGACCAGCGCCAGGTTTGCCCGTCTCATCAGTGACTGGTCGACCATGTCCGATGACTCGGAGGACGAGGACGAGGAGTTGCTTTGTCGCAAGCCCAGGAGTGGCCCCCAACGCACATGACCGGCCCTTGCTTGGGGGGAAAGGTTAGCTACCCTATCCTTTGTCATCAGCCATTAGTGATGAACCATTGATTAGTGTCATCAGTCACTAGTTATGAACCATGAATTATAATTATTATAGCCATATATAGTTGTTATCGACCAGTAGGTGTCAACCGTTACCACCCATTACCACCATTTTTTCCTGTGCTGTGCAGGTGCTGTCTGATGAAATTTTATCTCAGATTTCGGGGTCTCGTTTGATGGCAAATGATATGTCAGAGAACGTCAGTGTAAATCCATGAATTAGATTTCATCTTTGGCAGAGTGTGGGGCAATGGGTTATAGGCTATAGGTTTACAATGCCAGGCGGTGTCCAAAGGTTTACAATGCAAGTTTGGTGTCCAAACTTGAGCAGCTCCGCCCAGCGCCGCCCGTAAGGTTCGCCAGTGGTGTGGGGCCCAGTGCCATCAACCGTCGAAACAAGTGGAAGAAGTCGGCGCTGCAGGGGGGCGCCTGGGGCCGTGCGCGCAGCGGCAGCGAGAGCTTCGTTCCCGACGACTTGGCGGCGCCGTTGAGCCCCGAGGAACGGCAGAGGCGCCTGGAGCTGGTGGCACAGCTGGCGGCGAAGGCTGTGGAAGCCACCCAGGAGGCCCAGGAGTCGCTGCTTGGAAGCACAATGGGCCGTGGCTTGGAGAGCTAAGTGGATGAGCTAAGTGGATCTAAGTGGATCCAAGTGGATGAGTTAAGATGATTGGCATGAGTTGATCGAGTTGATCATTGGCCAAAAGATTTGTTTGGTTTACTTCAGGTTTCCTCAAGTGGAAGTGGGGATAGCGAATGAAGGCGCAAAACAGGATCAACATGTGAAGCAAATAAGGAAAACATGGAAAAAACAGCATGCCAGCACGCAGTAGACACCAAAGTGGACGGGAACCAGCAGCCGCCATTTCGGCAGGATCAAGACCATGATTTTCAGTTGATTTGTTATATTCTATATTGGTCATTGAAGGGGGTCCTGCTACTACAGACGATGTTACATTGGAAGGGGTCCTGCTACTCCCAACGAGGCCTAAACATTTGCTACCCCTGAGTTCTTCGCACGCGTTCGGAAGCTGAGGCCCGGATCCAAAGATTCACCAGAAGCTGATCGTTTCCGAGCCTCAGAAGCTCCACGCGATTCGGGTGGCGAGGAAGGGACCAGCCTCAGCAAGAAATCTCGAGATCAAGGAGCCCAGCAGAATCAGAATCGTGATGGCGTTCACACGCAGCAAGAAGCTCGGTGGTGCAAAATCGTTCGAAACGAAGAGCCGGATTTGCCGAATTGGCGAAACTACACTTTACCCACTATCATTCGGGAGAGTCTATCTTGGTGTCCAAGAGGCGGATGCGTGGTTTTGAGTATTTGTACATGTTTGCCATCTTACTGTAGGTTTCATGAACCACTCTGACCAGCAGATTTTCAGTGGTTGAAAGCACCAGAGATCAGAGCTGGATCATGTGCCACAGCCTTGGCAGCAATGCAACCGACAGCAAGGAGAGAGAGGGGTCCACAATACACACTTCATGGCAATAAATCATGATGGTTAATCAATAATCAATATATATATATATATATATAAATAAATATTGTTATGTGGTGAATAACAAGATAGAACAACCTAGCCAAAGCAATGGTTGAAATATTGATATGATATTTTCATGTGATAATGACAAAGGTGTTTTGTGCGCATGCATGGAACTGCAATGAGACAAGGATCCAAATAGACAACACTCCAACTATAGCTCACAACTATCCTCAAAGCCTGAGCCACAGATGGCAAGAGATGGCTTGTGATTTGTCATGACAATCCCAGGTTCATGGCTAAATCCAGCTGGCTTGCATTTGTGTTTGCATCTTCAAAATGGCAAGAATCAGTTATGGATTCAGAAGTGTTTCCATACGCAAGCCATGCTAGATCCCATGGTTTGCTGGTTCTTGAAACAGCTCGAAACCATCAAGCAGAAAAGTCTTCGATCATCGAATGCTCATCCCCGCTGGTTGAGCCAGCTGAGATCCAGCTGCTAAAACCCTAATCAACTGCATATTGGTGTTTGTAAATCACCAGGTGAAGCGAGTGGTGGTTTATGGATCTCTCTTGAGGCAGCCATGAGGCAGACAAGTTGAGTACCAGTTCTTCCTAGACAGTAGCTAGTGAGTTGGAGCAAGCCACCGGGTCTTGTGGTAATTACTTGGCCTCCCCAAGTAGATGCCGTTCGAGTTTATGGAACGGGGGACTGGTGGCAACCTTAAGATCGGAACGTCCACAGAAGAGTCTGAACCGTCATGCCTTCGTTCGATGCGAAATAAGGACTTGTTGAGGTAAGTTGATCCTTATCAGTACCAATGCTGTCATGAGTCCTTTAGGCAAGCTCGGTTCATTTGGCTGTTTCTCAAATAGGGGTACCCCCAAATCATCCCTTTTCAATCATTTTTAATAGTAATAAACCAACCATTTTTGGGGTTCCCTATTTTGAGAAACCATCATTTGGTTTACCAAAAATGCTGGGAGATTGAGGGTCACGACTTCAAGGTCTCCATGAGCCAACTCAGGATGCCACGGACAGCTCGTCCTCGGACGAGGAAGGTCGCTCTAAAGGGACATCCTTGCTGCGTCATGGTCGGCCAGGCCAGTGCTTGCCCTGAGACAGCTTGGCACCAACTGACACAGAGTGCCCCCCTTTGGATATGAGTTGATTGAAGGATGTTCAAGGACAATTCAGCTATGGCCTGCTTCGGGCCAGACTGGCACCAACTAGTACATCATGTATCTTGATATTTGATTTCTTTTATTTGTGTATGATCATGCATTGCAGGTTTGACTGTATCCATTTCTCTCGAACGTCGACAGATGTGTGCATTGTTATATCTCAAGTGCTCCATGATGCTCCATGTATAGCCCACACTTGCCTGCAAAATCACCTAAATGTAACATGGAGCATTTGGTTAAGTTATGTGTTGTTTAAATTAAGAACCAACCAGCTGAATAGAAAACCCAATGAACGAATATACTATATCAGGATATTTGATTTTATGACACGTTTTGAAATACATAACTAATAACTAACATACTAACGAACAGCAGAATAAATGAATAACTTAAAAACCAAATAAATATGTCAAAAATAAAGAGTCATGAGTTATAGTGCTATTACAGTATATCAAAAATATTTAATGAACTCTATCAGTTCAACATCCCATACATGAAGCCTCCCTCAGGTGGCGTGCATTCGGGGGTGGATGGCAAGAAAGTGGACCGCGAAAAGGTGGCTCGGTGCTTCGTGGCTGGCTAGTGGCCGCCTAGGTAGCGCTACCTGATGAAGTGACGGTTCATGTTGATAGGGTTGAAAGCAGTCAATAACATACTAATCATGGTTAATCATGGTCAATCATGGCTAATGATTCATGATGCTCGATGATTAGTGATGCTTGATTGATGCTGGTTGCTAATGGTGAGGCGTGGTGAATGATTGCCAGCTAATAGTGGGGAAGCATTGGTTTGGGCAATGTTTGGCTGTCATTGACATTGTTTATCATTGCTCACCTTGGTCAATCAGTTCTTTTGAAAGGCTTAGCTGACATTGCTTTTGTTTATCACGGTTCAGTCTGGTGAACATTTGTGATGGATGCTCATGATTTTGCATCCTCCGTGTACAGGTCCACATCTATGGTTATCACCGGTACTTTTTACAGATCAATTTGATCAATCCCCCACTTCTAGGGGCCAATCGCTCAAAGGAACAGCTGCCCCATGACAAAGGGAGCCCTCGCCGCGACAATCCCAAAGTTTAATCACGGTCGCTTGCTGGTGGGGCCCAAGGGTCCCACCTCATCCTAACCTGTTTCAGCTGTGATGTTGAGAGGTTGACGACGTTTGGAATTATTTTTCATGTTCGATCGGCTTAGGTCTACTTTTTTTTTTGCCGCTACCCGAACATGAAGAACCTTGGATATCTTTGACGGATGTGTTCCGCAAAACCATTAACCATCACTAGCCACTACGATTTAACCGTCATTTACCTCTGTAACAGAGGAGAGGAGTAAGGCAAATCGATAGATATGTTTCTGCTGAACAGTCAGTTGCACAGCTTCTCGCTAGCGGTGTGTCCAAGCCATGAGGTGATGCGAGCTTTCAAGGAGAAAGACGACAAAGCGGTAGCTGCACTGATCCTTGGCAGAACCTTTCCTGGTGGGTCGAGGGTCAGATGTCTATTTTTGCCCCTGGTCCGCCGAACATTTGAAGGTGATGGGAGTAACTGCTACCCGAGAGAAGCCGAGAGATAAGGCATCTATGAGCTACGGATGAACCCTTTGGGGCGCTTGCTTTTAATTTATTTGCGACAGTTGGAAATCCAACGTTTCGATTGCTTTCTTCGCTAGCATGACTTGCTAATCTCACACTTCCAAACAAGCTACTGTGAATGGGCAGCCGTGGTGAAAAGCCGTCCTGCTCATCAGGGTTACCCCAATTAGTGATCCCAAAGTGTAATATCGTGTCATATGATGTAATATATACTGTGGGAGGCTCACTTCCTACAATTTATGACCAGCATTTTTGAATTGAAAGGAATCCATGTACATGGCCTGCCAAAGATGCGTACCCAATTGCTTCCTTCCAACTGCCCCAGGATGGTTCCGTTTTTTTTTTTTCTTCGGCAGGTGTAAACTCAAGCAGTTGCACCTTGATATCGACAGCGACCATGAAATCACCACTGGAAGCTGAACTAAGCTGGTTGATGTTGATGGGTCATGTTGTTATTGCCCACGAACCTGGCATACAACTAAGTCTTAAGCATGATGACGGTTTGATGTATTCTCCAAGGCTCAGCGCTTACTTGATTTTTTATCTTTTTGATTATCCCCCTATTCTTGTTTGTGGTTTGTTTGTCACAGCCTTCTTTTTCCTATGATACTCTGATACAGTGAGCATATCGGTCGGTATATCATCATTTGTCGCTTATATTTTGTCGATTCAATTCCCCCCGTCCTTGCTCACATTCCCCCCTGCTGTTGCTTGCATTCCCCCTGTTGTTGGCTATGCTCCCCCTGTTGTTGCCTATGCTCCCCTCCTGCTGTTGGCCACAGCTCCCCTGTCGTTGTTTCGTATGTGCCCCGGGGGGCCCTGACGCGCCAGCCTTGTGGGAAGCCATGGGCTTCGCGGCTCAGGAACCAGGACGAACTCCAGGCTCTCGCTGAGCAGGTGCAGCTCCAGCCGCTTGGTGGCACCGTGGTGGTCCCAACCGGGGGGGTCCCCAGCAGTGCCCTGGTGGATCTGTTGACCTAGAAATCACCGTGATTTGTTGGGCAAATGAGTGTTTCTGAAAGTAGGGCACCCCCGAAAATAGTCAGTTTATTACTATACAAGGTTGATAATGGATGATTTGGGGGACCCCTGTTTTGAGAACCCACCAAATAAACCAGCAACTATTTAGTTGACTACGTCCTTGGGCAAACCCTCCACAAGGCCACAACCATAGCTGACTACAGCAACGCAGACTCGGAGTTCAGAGAGAGAGAGAGAGAGAGAGAGAGAGAAAGTGAGAGACATAACTGGTGAGGTTCCCATGATTCATCGGATCATTCTTTGGGGAGATATGCCGGACATTTTGGATGTTCAAACATCAGCAAGCTACAACCTATTGGTAGTTGACGATACGCCAAAACAATAGGCCGCAATAAGGCGATAAGTAACCAGCAATGTTAACCCTGGATTTTTTCCAGAACAGATGAGGAAGTGGCCACAGCGTAGCATCTTTGTTTCCGCACGCTTTGCGTCATCAATCATTGCAACCGGATGTGTGATCTTATCAGCCGCAGCTAAGGCAAGAAATTGAAGAACTGGATTTGTCGCACATTGATGCGTTTGCATACGCGCCTTGCCTCCGTTGGGCAAGCCCACCGGTTGTTTCCAAGCGGATTTTTGTTGTGCATATGAGGCCCGTTAGATGAGGTTTGATGTTTAATATTTGTAGTTACCAGGCCCATCAATCGGCGATCGGTGGAGGTGCAACGGCTATCCACAGGGTTCTCGGGGGTGAACCATGAGAGTGAGAGTGGCTGATGATGGCTCAAACGTGGGAGCCTGTTGGCCCGTTGGCCAAGTTTCAGCTTTGATTGCATCCAGCAGAGGCTGCGAGACCCCAACTTGATGCTGGTTGCCTGGGATGATCACTGATGGGTTTAATGTTTTGGGGAGGTATTCCACATCCCAAAAATCCCAACCAACCCAAGTATGGAGCCTCCTGAGCTTTGACAGATCCTGATGGGAACCTCAGGGCTGTGCCTAGCTGATGGGAACTGTCGAATCCAGGCAGTTGGGAACGAAGGCGCGGCTCGTGTCGAGGTGTTGCTGGCGAAGCTGGGGTCCTTCAATCGTGCCTTTCGATGGTTCGACTTCAATTGCACCAGGCATGGCAGCTTCAGTGGTGGCGGCCAGGTGGCACCATGCCTTAGGGAGGGTAGTTATGATGGAAACCACAGGAGCTAGTCCACGCATTTGGGTATAAGCATCCCGCTTGTTTGTTTTGCCTGTGAGGTAGCGATCATCGGGAAAGCAACATATATTTTCATGCTGAAACGTGACATTTTCATGAATATGAAGTGAATTTCACCGCTATTTGGGTGCTTCATCCGACGTTCAACTGGTTGTACTCACCACCCCTGCACTACACATCATTACACCACACCACCTTACACCACTGCCGGCAGGAAGATCACCAACGTCACCTGGGACACGGGGATTTTGTTGCTGCACGTGGATACGGAGACCCTGACGGGCTTGAAGCCAGGGCAGATCTTCTATCGCATGGATCCTCGGAGCACCCAGCTGGTGTGTGACATGGTGGCCTTCAGCTGGGATTTGATGATCAGGCCAATATGGAATTTTCTCAAAATGGGGAACCCTAAAAAGATGGTTGCTCTATTTTGGCTCATGGCTATACATCATTAACATTATTTAGAAACGTGTGCGGGTTCCCCTATAACTTGAGAAACCGCCATAGGGGTCAACCACCTATCGAATATATCATGATGTTTTATGGGCCGCTTTTCACCGTCCTGATCTGGGGTGGAAGTTCCCAACCTTTCAACCTGAATGCCCTGCTGCCAGGTGGATGAACCCGTGATGATATGCGGGGAGCTGTGCGTTGACCCTGAGCCAATAGTGTTAGCCCATGTGAACCCCAGGCTGCTAATCTGAACAAATCTGTAATCTAAACATATATCTAAACATATCTAAACATAAAACATATCAAACATGTTAAGGGCCCAGGATCTCCAGGATGCCCAAATTGCTTCAATAGCACCCAGGTGCCAATCCAGTTGGTACTACACCTGGGCTGCAGGGGCCATCCACCAGGGTCGCTAAATGGTGCTGCCGGACGCCCCGTTGAGGACACGGTTCTGGATCGCGACCAGCCGGACGGAATGATCACCCGTGGGGGGCACCCAGGTGCTTTCAGCAGGGTAGGACCGTAGTAAGGCAGTGGATTATACCAGGTTGACCGGCCCCCGGTGGTAGATGAACCCAGCAGTAGAAAATCACCATGACTACTATAGGTAGACCTAAGTGGACCTAGAATGTTGGATATGTCATTGCTAGATTAAAGTAGCAGAGGGCATTTAGGCACTGGAATTCGGAATTACCATGTGCTGCCTTGGCTATTGGCAACCTTGGAGTTCCGTGTTGATTGAGTTGGTCAGGGTTGCATCGATTGTACTTATTTTGAGATGTTTGTTTAGATCCTGAAACTACAAATCCAAATTGCCTTTTGACTAGTTCTGATGATGGAGGTGTTTAGGGATGTTGGGAGCAACTTTGCCTCTATGATAGCAAAGGGTGGCATGTACCAGTAGTACCGCACAAGGCGGTGGCGGAAGTTTCCAAGATAGGAGCACTATAGGAGTGTGCAGTTGTGGTTGCGACAATTGATTGTCCGAGGGATCCGAGAACTGAACATCACTTGGGCCTGACTTCCTACCAATGTGAGCATCGATCTGGCCACTTGACTGGCAGCCTATCTGTCTAGCTATCTTTCTATCAGTGGATCAGTTTTCTTTCTGTCTGTCTGACTGTCTATCTATCTATCTATCTATCTGATGATCTATTTATTGGTTTATCTATCTGCCTATGTACTTGTCTTTCTATCTACCTCACTATCTATCTCGTCATCTTTCTGGCTATGTATCTATCTATCTACCTGTCCATCTATCTATTTATCTATCTGCCTATCTATCTATCTGTCTATCTATCTACCGAATTATTTGTCTGATCATCTATGTGTCCATCTGTCTATCTTTCTGTCTATCTACCTGACTATCTATCTACTTTTCTATCTGACTCTCGTTTCGTCTACCTATCTGTCTATCTACCGACCCATCTAGCCATCTGAATCTGGCTATCCAACTGTCTGTCTTTTCCATCTATCTATTCTAGCTATTCTATCTATCTATCTATCTATCCATCTATCTATCCATCTATTCATCCATCGATGCATCTATGTATCTGACTATCCATCTAGCCACCCATCGATCTGACTATCGACTTGTCGATCTATCTGGCTACCTCTTTGTCTAGCCATCTTTCGTCTATCTATTCATTTACCTTCCAAATGTGCTTCGATCATGAAGTGTTTTGCATCTAGGTGTTTGGCCACTTTTGATAATTGGACCTTGCAAAGGTGTTCCGATCATCAAGTGTTTTGCTACTTTTGACCTGCAAATGTGCTTGGCGCGCAAGCGTTGTGCACATTGTGGCCACATAAATCACGAAAAGTGACGCGAAACGCAAGTGTTTTCCTACTTTTGTCTCCTGTGTTCAAAAAGTGTCAAAACGTGCTGTGTTTTGACACATTTGCTTCAAAATGTGCTTCTCGCCCTGGCCGCGTGCACTTTTTCGGACATGCAACTTTCAAAACTTGTTAAAAACCACGAGTTTTTGCGACTTCGGACGTGAGAATGTGCTTCGCGCGCAGGCGGCGTGCCAATTTTCATGATCATATGACATCTCCGAAAAGTGGCCCGAAACGCTAGTAAAATTGCAGTTTTTATTTTGGTACAAGATTTTATCTTAAAAATTTGCTTCGCGCGCAGGCAGCGTGCCAGTTTTGAGAATCATGAGTCATCAAAAGTGCTCCGAACATGTAGTGTTTTTACGATTTTGACTTCCAAATGTGCTTCGCGCCCAGGTTTTTTCACGATTTTGCAAGTTGCATCTCCCAAAAGTGCTCCGAACCTGACATGTTTTTTACGATTTTGACTTCCAAATGTGCTTCGCGCCTAGGTTTTTTCACGATTTTTGCACACACACCTTCCGCCACAGTGGTCCGCACCCGCCGCTTTAGCGAGGTACCCTTCTGGACCCTCATGATGCACAAAACCTTGCAAAACACAGCATTTCGCGACTTTCCTAACATTTTGGCGCGCTCGCACTCTCATCTTTCTCACATCTCTTCTTTCTCACGTCTGCATAGGCGATCTGCCCTAGCTGAGTTGTCCATATTGTCGGAAGTTAGACTTCTAAACTTCCTTTGACAAGGGCAACTGCCTGCGTCATTCCTCACTCTACCGTTCCGCTTTGAAAGACTTGGCCTAGAATTGGTGATGGCGTTTGCTTCATGGTTGCTTATCGCTGTTAATTGTGTTCAACAGTGGGATGTCATCGTCAATGCTGAGGTGAGCTTACCTAATTTTTGCATTCTCATTGCTTGTATATAGTTATGTGATAGGACGCCGTCCAAGAATCCGCAACAAGGAAAGCTACAATCTGTGAAACTGATCATTCATGGAGTTGCCAGTCCAGCAGCGCACTGATAGGTGTTCAACGGTTTCCCATTGGACGGTTCACGGTACTCAGCATTTTGTTCTTAGGCCACTTATGGCAACTTACAACTAGTGTAACCGTGGTCATCCCAGTGAAGACAGAACTATCTTAAACTCCCCTGGTTTCAAAATGGCCCACATACCCGGGATTCGATAGCTCTTGTGCTTCAGGAAAGAAGTGGAAGGCCTTCTTCGCTGGATTTCAACCACCTCCGGAACTTTTGAAACTAATGGAGGCCTCAAAGCCCAACTCCATTTGCCGACATCGGTGCTTTGGTGGTGATGGTTGGCGCTAAAGTGATGTGTGATAGAAGGGTTCTATCATGATAGGTAATGGCCAATATGATTGTTCAACAAAGGGTTGAATCATGACAGGCATGACCTATCAGGGTTAACATCATATGGTAATTCCCTATCACCATATTATTTGCCGGGTTGAATCATGATAGGTAATGACAGGCATTGGCTATGATGCTGGTAGATGGGATTTTGTACCCGGAGAAGTGCTGTTAGTCCAGCTTCACCTGTTGTTTGTCGTGCAAGGGGCTGCCCTTCGCTAAGTTGCTGGACGTGACTCCTGCAATTAGAGTCCAGTTTTTGGCAAATATGACTACAAAGTGGGCCCCCCCAATTACAAGTGGGTTCAACCATAGTCATATCTACCATACTGAGCACTTAATTGCCAATTTACCCTATAGTTATAAACCAACTTGACTAGCTAAGGGGGCCCCTCGTGGTAGTTTGTCTAGGCGCTTGTTTCGTGGGGACCACCTGGCGCATTTTTTTGCCAGGAAGGAAAGACCCTGCGCGAACGAGCGCGAGCGAAGAGAAAGCAATACAATCGAAGGGGAAGTCTTTTCAGAGGCATCCCTGCCGCTGCTGATGATTCTGTCTTGCTGGTGGTTTCAAACACTTTATCCCCTAGCCATTTCCAATAAATGGTTGGCAACTTGTATTCTTCATCTGGGTTGAAACCACCAAACAGGTTTTTCATTGCTGGAACCATGGGAAACCCTTTTGCACCCCTCTAAGGGGGAGTTGGGCTTGTAATCAGTTTATTGCAGATTACAAGGCAACAAACTCGATGTTCATAAGTTTTGTTCTGTTTGCAAGGCTTACTACGATCACCGAAAGTGCGGCCTATAATAAAAATCTTGCGGCTTCCGAAAGAAACCAGATACAGATGGATAAAGCTCGTCATGTATCATCGAAACTGTGCCTTTTCTGATCTTTCTGTACATCATCTCAGCTCTATGGCTTTGGGTCAGTACCCTGTTACTTGATGAAAATCCCATGCATGACCGCACGAGTCTAGCTGTTGGGATGTTCATCCATCCATTATGGTTGGCTGCGACCCATAGCCACACATGGCTGGTGTGTGTGTGTGCGCCCTATCTCTTGTGGGTCATTATCCCACGACAATATCAACCATGAACCAGCTGGTTGACCATGAGTTGGGATGCTTGGTTATGACCTGGCCACATGCTGACCCTTCAGAGGAACTGGAACCAGTCCCGGTCGTCAGGTGATCGCGGCGGCCGGCTCAAGGTGAAGGGGTGCCTCGATTGCAGCAAGCGACCCGGGTCCCTCTGATGATCGCCATTCCCCCCGCTATTTATAGTTTATTTGCTGGCGTTTTTTTCTAAATATAGATCCCATTGACATGTCGTGGTAGTGTTCGCTACGGCATGCGGTGGGGGGGATGTGAGGGATATTCTGGGATGTAGCCCATGGTTGCGACTGGTTAATTCCGCGCATGAGAATTGTTTTGAACCACTTGCTCACAGGGAATGCACATCCAAGTACTTTTGGACTACATGTAGGCTAAGGTGGTGAATGATCGTGCAAATGTCAATGGTCTACCCTGGATGGCACATTGACGAGTGGGGCATCCATTGGGTAGGATGTTGGTTTTCACAGGTCACTGCTAGGCACTTTACTATCATTATTTTCATGGCTTAGTTGCAATATGTGCTGGAATATCCTTTGCAAAGAATTGGCGCGCCCCAGCAAAAAGGAGAGTTTGCGGGGTTGCAGGACATGCAACAGGTAGCCAAACATGTTTCCTTTCATTGCTAAGACTGACCTGACTGCGGGATGGTTCAAGGGTGCCTCCATGAACGCGGTTGCCATACCAACATGCCTCAAAGCCACCAGGCATGCGGAAAATTATATGGATCCTTAGTATGCCCTTGTCAAAGGCTGGTGCTTGTTAACCCCAATTTTGATCCATTGCCTAGGTTGTTATTGGTTGGCTACTGGTTTGTTACCCGATGGTTTTTCAACCCCATTGCCGTAACAACCTGGGTTCGTTGACCTGAGTTGGTGGTTAGTTGATTGATTAAGCCCAACTACTGGCACTTCCAATGGTTGATGAACCAATCGCTTGAATCAGCCCATAACCTTTCTGAATAGGTGATGAACTCTTGCTCATTCATGGTTGTTGGTTTTATGGTGGTTGATCCAGCCATGGGCGTTTCATGGCGTTTCCATGAGCCAGAAAAAACACCTGGTTGCGAATAGGTTGCTTCGCCCTGATGCCAGTGAAACCAGTGAAAGTGCTGGTGGCTTTGAGATCTGGGGGTGTTGGCATATGATGATGGATGTCTTTGATATTGACACATATTTAAATTGTTTAATATACTGTGTATGCCTCATTAAGACGTTTTTACTTCGTCATGTAATCTGCTTGATTTAGGTTTACAGTATGTATTCGTGTAAGGGAGGATGCCCATCCGTCGAAATAGATTGGTCCACATTAGTATTGGATTTGGATGTAGTGATGCAATGTATACCAAAGGTCTGTGATAGTATTGGTAGCTAAATGATGTGGATCCAGTTTTTCTATGTAATATAGACAGGCATTTTTACAGCCCATATTTGTTCAAATTGATCACTGATCTGACAGAGAGAGAGAGAGAGAGTTACGGTTTGAGTTTGAGTCTGCATGTGATGATTTTGGAGGGTTCTTGTTCAGCATTCCTTTGTGGTGTCAGCCCGATTCTACTAGTAACCAACTAGCAGCTATCATGATGCCAGTGAGTCATAGCGGAAAAGGGCATGTTTTATTTTCACTGGGGCCACCTCCTTTATCAAATACAGTTTCGGCGTGGCCATGCCGAACTTCTCAGCGCACCATGTGATCATAGCTCATGCATCCTTCGATCCAAGGGATGCGGATGGCTTGGATTTTGATGAAGACGAGAAAGCTGAGCAGGCCTCAGCTGCAGTCTCATCAGCTGGATGCTAGCAGGTCATCAGAGGAAAGCAAGCCATATCTGGGGTGGCCGATGGATGTATGGGTACATGAACACATAACATTCCACACACTGCCAGTGCTTGAAAGGAAATGCCACCATGTGCAGGTAGCCCAAGGAATGCCAAGAAACAGTATCAATACTGGAGCTTGGTGCCAGCAACCAGCGATTTCACAGCTTTTTCAAAGCTGGGAGTCCTCGCAGGAACGAATCCAAAGACTCAACGGGGAGAAGGCCCTTTGGTGTGGCCTTGTGGGATAAGTAGTGAGAAACAGATGCCAAAAATGATGCATTCTCCATTCAAAACTGGAAGAGCAGTAGTTCATTGATGATGGTCAACAATGGAAGGCGAATCATGAAAAACGATTGGTCATTGATGCTTGATTGATGGCTGATTGCGTTTTGGAGTTCTTCACACCTAAGTGATTTGCTTTGAGGAAGTATTGGTTTTGGTGCGAATTGGGAGCCATGGTCTCCACACGCTACTGCTAGTCACTTCGTAGGGGCCCGACAGGTCACCGGTAAAGGAAAGCCAACGCAGTCAATTTTGCAGCCCTGCCCTCCAAACCATTGACATGTTTGCTCACTCCTGTTGTTGCTTTCCCCTTTTGCTGATCCTTGTTGTTGGCTGGCGGAAGAAATCTCACACCGGCAGTGATTGACCTGATAGCGATGGAGAGAGAGAGAGAGAGAGAGATAGAGAGACAGAGAGTGATTGATGCCTTGTACCCTTTAGGATGAGGGCTTGCACCCCACAAATGTGAGTTCTTTGAATTTCTCATGATGTGATGTGCACCTACAATTGTGACAACATTTGTTGGCAGTTGCTCGCCATGAGTGCTGTCAGCACAGCCCAACAACACAACCAACATAACCGACACAACCCAGCCAAACCCACCAACCCAGCAATGCAGCTGTTGTTTGCCATACAGCTGTGTACCAGTGGTTCCGGGGTGTCTTGCTTCCAGCTGCAGGATGACTTCAGGCAGGGAACTCTTTGGAATGGAACTGGGCGAGCCACTGAGGTTGCCTTGGTTCACTTTGCGCAAGTCGTGCAATGGAGGTATTAGAACTCATCCAAAAATTTTGGCATTCACTGGAGCCAATTCTCTGCCCAAAAAGCCGTTGAATCGCCATGGAGTTTTGAACGCTATGAATCCTGAAGCCAGCCCCAAGTGCCTCACCCTTATGATCCCTCTCGCTCCTTTCGCTGATGCCAGGGCTTGGTTGGAGGCTGAGATGGCTTCCATTGCAGACACTTAGCCTTAGCAACAATCGCAGGGTGGGCAGTCATCGTCACCTCCGCAGCACCCCGAGATAAATACGATATTATTTTTATCTATCGATGCGTAATGATACATGTTACTTTATGATGTGTTTTAAAGAATAGGGTGCAATAAAAATGGTTGGTTTATTACCAAGCATTATTAGTGCAGGATGATTTGGGGGCACCCCCATTTTCAGAAACAACCACATGCGTATACTGCATGTATATGGGTGTTTCTCAAAATAGGGGTACCCCTAAATCATCCAATACCAATCATTTCTGGTAATAAACCAGCCATTTTTGGGGCTCCCTATTTTGAGAAACCCCCATATTTGTATGAAGTAATTATGCATAATGCCGTGCCATATACCATTGTGTACCATTTTTCCATATCTGTGCGAGTTTCTGTGCTGTACATGTGTTATAGATATTAATTTGATATGTGCACAATTGATGTTTAATGCCACTTTCATAGATATATGTGTATATAGGAGTGTGCCGCTTATGGCTGTGCTGATTTGGGTGAAGTGTGAAGGAATGCGGAACTTTCCTTAAGTCTCAGTGCCAGAGCATGATCTCAGATCATTTTAGCGTCCCAACTTGTTCTTATGCTTGCCATAGTTCTCATGTTGCATCCCTTGGTGAGATGAGTATTTGAAGTTTCCGCAGGACAGAGGATATCCTTAACCCTAGGATTGGGATTGGCATGGATGCTGCATCAGCAATCTTGACATGTGAATCAGTTCTGTGTCACAGCTCGTCCCAGGGACACATAGGGACACCCTCAGGATGGAACCTTCAAGGAATACAGCGATGCGATTTTCAGAGGTGGTGCCGAAACTCGGCAGGGACAGCTGGGCTGTGCTGAAGTTTGCTTGACGAGACGCCAGAGCTGGTTGCACTTGGGGAAGGGATCAAGGCGGATCCCTGAGGATGGATCCCTGAGGATGGATCCCTAGTGGATCATATCCTGACTACATCACGAATTTCATCACGAGATATCCTAAGTGCAGTAGATCCTATAGTTGGATGATTGGAGATCCATTGATGCTCGCCTGACGCCTGGAATATCAGCAGGTGAGCATCGAGACTGACCCTTTTAAGGGAAAGTTTTGTACCAAGGCTTCCCAGATGTCAAGTGAACTGTTGGTCCTGCGAAGGCATGTGTATACAAAGGGTTCCCTATTTGGATTCAACTTCGTCAGCCTTCGGCGTGTGGTTTTTGCAAAGCCATGAGGGTGTTTCGTGTGCATCATTATGAGCTATCCTGCAATCTTTTCTATCGAATCCATGATTGATTGGATAGGAGTTGGCACTAAGATAGTGATGGCAGTCTCATTCGGGATGGTGAGAGAGAGAGAGATGGGTCGCGATGGATCAAAGCAACGAATTGAACGGTCAAGAGTCAGCATTCAATAGTTTACTAAGAACGACTTGCTAGTGAACATGACTTACTTAGCACCTTACTTCGTAAGTTTGACTCAAACAAGAGTTATCAGTCAATAGATTACCATTTGACGATTTTCAAGCGACTTGAGTGCATTACCTCAGGAGAGCTTGCTGACGCCTTACGAGCGGCGCCGCATGATGATGGAAGTGGCCGAGGCCCAGGTGGTTTCACTGTGGTTACTTCAATTAGATGTAATTCAAGGCTGATCTTGTTGGTTTATCCTTGCTTCCAGGTACCCTTGATAGCTTACACCACAACCGTTCCTGACCCATCGAACGGGCGGTTGTGTATTGTGTGTTGTTATCCCCTATCAGCATTTATAAGAGTGAAACGCAATCAACCCGTATCAACCACTATGAAAAAATACTTGAAGAGGTATCCCCAGTTGACCGGTGACTACCCATGATTTTGACGTCCTTTATACACTTTGATCATTTCGCTGTTTGCATCCCAGTTCTGATTTCTGATCTCCAATGCAGATCCAACTTCCATTCCCAACCACCATAAACCATTATTATCTAATCATATCTAAGCCAGTTGGTTGTGTAAAACATGTTTATTTTCCCTGTCATTTAAGGAAAATTGGAGAAGCAACTTATGCTACATTTTTCACAGGGATTGAAACCATTAACCAAGAAAACATGACCATTAACCAGTAGACAAACCTCCACCAACCACTACCAACCAGTACCAACCGTCATCCACCAGCGGCCATGCGAAGGCTCATTGTCTCTACACTTTGGCACCGAAAGGTACTGGCCGTGTGCCGGGGCGCCGCTGGGCAGCAGATGCCACGTAAGATACATCTCATATGGGAATGTGTGCACATGTTCAACGCAGGCATGTGCTGTATACGTCTATAACGTGTTGTAGTGATTTATAGCGGTATTTGTATTTAGATTACATCTTGTCTTCGATGATGTACATGTTTACGAATTTATGAAAGCACAGACATGTTTACATCATGACTTCGTGTTAGCTACACGCAGTTGATGCAGGTTTGCCTACGTTCTAATGTATACATGTATAGCAAGATACGTATGAAAAGTGACAATGGGCAAAACAATCGGGTGGCTGAACAGGGATTGTTGTGCCGTGTTGTTCCAATTCTTTTCATGTTTCGCATCCTAAGGAATGAACAAAAATGACTTCCTGAAAGATCATTTATTTCCATATATTTCCATCAAGCAGTGAATTTTTGTTGGCAAAGTCATTCCACTGAATTTTCCAGGATGCAAGTCCTGAGGGGGTTGCCATGGTCCAAACAGTGGCTTCGCCACCACCAAGGTCATCGCTACAGCCTGGAACGAGCTCCAGGCATTTCGGAGTCTGACGTGAATCCTCCCCCTGGATGTGTCTTGGAGCGAGGCGGGGTGGAGTCATTCAAGGAAGACTTTACGGAAGATATAGGTTTGTTGGGCGGGAAAAAAATAACCAACAAAAATGGTTTCATGGGGGAATGGTTTTGCTAGGTGAGCAGTGAAGTTTATGAGGATTATTAAGGAAGATACTAGTACATACTGGTAATTACTAGTTGGTGGTCTTTTGGAAGATTAGTACCAGTTGGTGGTTTCAAACATTATCAATTTTGCCAAATATTTAGGGATGCTTGGCTGGTTGACTCATACTTTCTAGAGAGGTTCTAGCCACCCATCAGTGTAGTTTTTTCATTTTTTTTCTGCGATGTTCATGGCCCATAGTGATGTATTGTTCAGCTGGTGACACCTATGACAAACCCTCAAAAGCATGTGTTGTCCGAGGCTCATGTCCTTTTACGCAGTTGCCATATGCATCCATATGCACCATTTGCCAGCAACCACTATCAATTTCTCAATGTCAATGAGCCGTTTATTTGGGCGGTACCGCCTGGCAGCTTTGTTCTTTTTGCTTGCTTGACTGTTCGGCTATTTGGGTTGCCGTTTATGAGCAGGTTTACTTCTTTATCTCATGATCAACAATTGGCGGTCGGAAATCATCATTAACAATCATTAGCCGCCACTAGCCACTATGAACCATCATTGACTTGCAATCATAATGATCATGAATCATGAATGATAAACACCATTAACCTTCATAAACCATCATCAACCATACCCACTACTTACTGCAACCATGTTTAACCACCAAATACCGCCAATAAACCATTGTTTTTGAAACTCTCATGGTCTTTGTCATTTGGTTGGGTGAACCATCAGGAAACTCAGACAAGGAATTCAGGCATGATGACCTATCTCACATGAAATCCGTTTGCATTTTCTCCGGAGGTGACCTAGGTTTCGTATTCTTTGAGGTTGATATGTCAGGCTCGCAGGCTGTACACTATCCAACAAAGGTTTGTTCAAGTACCCTGCAGTTCAAAGAGCGTGGTTTCGCACGTATTTGTTGGTTCCAAACGATCTTTAAGATGGCTAGGGGCCGTTGGTTTTATAGGCTCCTGCCAAAGATGACCCATGGTCTCACACTTGGTCATGCCTGGATCACAACACACCAAAAAGTATGCAAGACATGGGAAGCATCGCATGATGCAGAGTATTGCAGAGTGGCACGTCAACAGAGGCAACCACCGGATGGCGTTCTTGACGAAAAGATTCCCACTGGTCCAAATACATTCGTGACACTACGTTCTAGAGATTTTGGAGTGAGCAAGGCCGAGTTGCTCACTCTCGTTTGCCAAGTGGCAAGAGGGGAGACTTGCATGTCATCAGAGAAATCTGAAAGTGATCTAGTCCCGTGGCATCAATTTGTTGATCCTTTGCAGTGGCGTATTTGGAAGAAAAAAAATCAGCAATTGCACATACCCAAATCAACCCCCAGTCATACCTAGGGAAGGGGGAACGGATCAAGGAATACAATGTGTGGTGGCTGAGCACGCAAGCTGTGTGTCCATCCAAGGTGTGCACCAACGTGTGAAGAACAATTGGTCGAGAACGCCAATGTTTTGTGTGCAAAACTACCGGACGCCTCCAAAATTATGTCAGTAACCACCAATCAACCAACCAATAATAGGGACATATACGAAAAATCATCACCGATGGCAGATCCAGCTGCTTATAAACCCCTACACCGGATGGTTCATCATGTGCGATCATAGGGATCAATCATGCGGCCACTCAAGTTGGATTTGTGAACCAGAAAGAATCCAGAATTCATGTGCACATACAATTGCAGAAAGAACATGTACGAAGACAAACATGCATATACCAAATCCATGGGCACAAACATACACACATACTTACATAAAGCCAATAAATCAATCATATACTGACTCTTTAGTATTGAATGTTTGGAACATAGATGTTTGGGAGAAATGGTGTTTCATCACGAGCTAGATCTACCGTTAAGAAAACACTTTTCTACTCCTTTCTGTGCATTTTTCCTTTTGCATTCATGTATATGAAATGCGTGTGCCAACCCCTGTATGCTGAAGCGCTCCCAAGGTGTGAAGATTTACAACCTTACGCAGTTCACCAAGGTTTGGCGGTTAGGATCAACTCAATGGCAACGGTGGGGCCAATGGTGGATTGGCAAATTATGGGTGATTGATGTCTGCATTTGTTGATGAATCTTAAGTCACTATTGGGATTGGTTGAGTACTTACTAGAGTTATCGTTGATTCCCCATGATTGATTGCTGGATGGTTGATCAGGAATGATGGGTGAATAACATCAATATTTTGCTGCACCACCAATTTGTTGTTGACGTAGCTGATTAAAGGCGGCAACGTGGGGGTTCCTGGCCATGACCAGGATGATTTGAAATGGTCTAGTAGCCGCTGCTAAGTAGCCATTCTTAACCACAATGATCAGCCAGTATTAAGCGTGGCTGCGCACATCGTTACTCAGAATTCACAAGCAAGCACGCATGCACACCCACTTGCAAGCTTTTTGGAAATCTATGTGTTGTGTTTTAGCCTTTCTCCCTAGATGCAATTGCATGTGGATTTGCATGTGCATACTCTTGTTGGTATATGCGTGTATGTTACTATATGTTGATATTGTTTTTGTTGGCAAACCGTAGGACCCCCCGGCAAAAAATACAGCCTTTGGTAATTACATGCTTATATATATATATATATATATATATTTATTTATTTATTAGTTAATATGGTTTTGCAACTCAATTAAATGCAATGTGATGCGATGTAATGTATGCATACATGATCATACATGTATGCAGTTGCCGCCAGAATGCTCAAAAGCACAACGTTGATGAGCAACGTTATGTGATGTTGTGTTAATCTTAGGTTATGTAGTAATGTAATGTCAATTAATCTGATGTAGTGATGTTATGTTGTTCTCATGTCATGTATTTGTTGCACCTGCTTATATAGTTCATACACCGTGTTGTCGTGTGCACTGGCCTTCTTCATCGGCAAGGCCACCTCCTTGAAGTTGGATGCCATTGAAGCGGGCGGCCGATTGGTGCTCAACGACCCGCTTTCGGCCGCTTGGGCGAAGTGCTTGCGACCCGCTGGGGGTTACGAAGCATGGCGTTGGCTCAGTGAAATCTCAGTTGCCGTTGGTGCTTGGCAGGTTGCTAGGCTGATGGTTTCCAATATGGTGGCTATGTATCAGGCTCGGAGCCTAAGGACACGCACTGGCGGTCCGCTGGTGCTTGAGGCTTGTAACATACTGAAAAGCCTGCATCAGTCACCATGAACCCATGGATGATGAGGTTTCGTCAGTAGCATCACACGCCGTGGTGGTTTGATGTGCCATACTTGACCATGGTCAACATCCAATGTTGATGTTGATGTTGTTGTTGTTGCTGCTGTTGCTGTTGTTATTGTTGTTGTTGTTGGTGGTGGTGGTGGTGGTGTTGGTGTTGGTGTTGGTGTTGGTGGTGGTGTTGTTGTTGCTGTTGTTGCTGTTGTTGTTCTCGTTGCTGTTCTTTCTATTGTTTTGTTGTTTGGCACTGATCATTAGTGTGCTGGTTTTAGGAGCATGAACTTTTGTTGATAATCAATTGGTATAGCTGATTTTCACTATCTATCATGATTTTGTGCATTCATTTTTGTGCGAGTTTCATGTATGCCATGTTTTTTTGTTTGATGCTGTAAAGTTCTGATTTGTCGGTTTCACATTTGGACACAGCTCAAAAAGTATGGACCAGAATTGGTTGATCAGATCACTGGATTAAGTGGTGGAAAATATGGGCAGGCACATGGTGCTCAAGAAGGATTGATTAGGGATTGGTTATAAACGGTGCACTAGTAATGGTTAACTGGCTGACGAGTTGTCAACCGGCTGACGAAGGCTGGAAATTGATTGAGTGATACCGATAATGACACCCGAAAACTAAAAGTGATTGGAATCATTGCACAGTTTAACGAGCCATGGTGACAAGCATCTACTTTGTTGGCCATGAGCATTAAAATTGCTGACAATGAATCATCATTCCCGATGAGAACGGTCACAAGCCGCGTTTTCATATGCCCATGGCCATGACGCACAAAGGGGGTATGGATCTGTCTCTGGTGATCCACACGTATGGAGTGGTGCGGGTCACCCAGGTGGATCGGGGGTGTGGTCACTTGGTCGCAGGCCATTGAGATGGCGGTGGTGACCCTGCTGTGCTTGGATCGGGACTTGGTGGTGCAGGCAGAACGTATCTTGTCTGGAGGGGAGGCGCCAAGGATGGAGCAGTGCAGGGGTGGGGTCCTACTACCAACAAGGGCAACAACAGCAACAGCAGGGGCAAGGGCAACAACAGCAACAAGATCAGCGGCAACAGCAACAACAACACCACCAACAACAACAAACAAATACATATAAGAAAAAACAATGACAAGAACAACAAGAGCAAGAACAAGAATAGGAACAACATTAGCAAGAACAGCAACAACACGATCAAACAGAAGCAGCAATCTTAGCAGCAAGCAGGTGACATAGATAAAGAAAGACATGCATCATAGAGAACACAACCCGGACCCTGCCCTTCCCTTTTCAGCGATTGCTAGGTGGGTAGTAGTGAATTCCCGTGGCACGGGTCAAAGCCGAACATCCCTGTAAGGTTATGGAGCTTTGGTTGCTACCATTCTTGCGCAGGCGGTTTTAGGGATGTTAGAACTTTTCGAGAAATGATGGGGAGAACTGCACAAAACTCACTCCAACGAGGTAGTCTCGAATGGTATGCTCACCCTGGGTTCCAATGGACAATGCATTATCATATTAGGGGGAATGTATAGCAACCTCAAAAGACCCCAAAGTGATTAATAGGGAGGCCTGTTCCACTGCAAGAAAAGCTTCCCCAGAGCCAATGACACCTAGAAGAGGCTGCCATCTCAACTGTAAAGAGTGCTACTGGTGGGAGTGGGCAACTTGGTACAGAAGAATCATTCCTAGTAAATCACTGACAGGTCAGTATGGTGATGGCGCATTTGGGTAACTGGCAAGGAGGGCCAGTTGGTGGTCCTAGATTTGTATTGTTGACATTGCTGATCAGGTGCGAGCTTGTTAGTAGTCATTAACCAGCATTCATCATGAATGACCACCAAACCTCATGTCATCTCATGTCATTAACCATCATGCACGCTATCGACCATCAATCCAGTGAACTTGGCCATTGCTTATCATCGACAACCCGTTCAGGTAGGTGAACGAACCCCTTCTAACCACGGTGAAGGTCACCGGTTCCCTGACCCGGCCAAGCCAGTCACGGGTTACACCATGGGTGGAGTCACCCAGGTTGGGGCAAGGGCGAGCGCTTGGTGGTGCACGTCGCTGGGCAACCAACGGCGTTCGGATCTGTTGGGCCGTTCCTGGTAGCTTCGCTTTGGCGCTAGCACCAGTGGAATGAGATGCTAGTTAGTGGTTTTTCCCATTTTCCCTAGTGATTATTAATCATTGTTTGGTTGACAAGCATATTTTTCATAAGGGTGCTTCAACCACCAAGCAGATATGGATTGGTAAATATTTTGACACCTGGACGCAATGTCACATGGATTGGTTGATCAAGAGTAGTGTTTGAAGCGCTTAAACTTAGCGCCGAGCATTGGATAGTGGGTTAATTGCGATATGTTTAATGAAGCTTGATTTGCAACGAGACTTGCGTGACATGCTTGCCATAGCAGGCAGGTGAATATCATAGTAGGCGAAGATATGTCTAAACGGTATGACTTAGATACAAGTTACATTTGCATTTTCATGTCCAGGCTTTACAAAGCACAACAGATGCATTGATATGTGGAAATATGCTGACATATGTGCACCAAATGTATAGTTAGGCCAATATTCCCAACTGTGCTTATAAATGTATATGCATTCACTGCATTCACCACCATGCACGATTAATTAACATTCACCATGTTCATTCAGCAGCAGCAGCAAGAGCCGGATATTCGTATTTGATAGTTGGGGCGTTTAAACATGTTTATTTACCCAAGAACTGAACTAGGGATGGTCGGTTGATTGATATTGTTCAGCGGGGTTTACACCACCAACCAGCTTATAGATGTCAAAGAGCTAATCTTAGGAGGAAGGACTTATCTGAAACCATAGGCTACCAACAGGATTAGCCACGAAAGTTGATAAACTATAACTAGCCACTCGAGCCGTGAGCCCATCCCTGCTGCAAGTGTGCTTATTCTGTGGTTCAATGACGGTGTCAATTTGACCCCTGGATCATTACGGAGGAGCCATTCCCGTATGAACATTTGGCTAGTGATGGCTAGTGATGGTGGCTTGTCTCAACCACCGCAAAAAACAAGCCAACTCCAAGGAAGCTCCAAGGCCCCTCCACTAGCAGATCTTGCCCCTTGCCGCGGCACTGAGGATACGGGGTCCTTTGCCAAGAGATTGTCCGCCAAATTGGATTCGCTGGGCGAAGGCTCCGGGAGCTGAAAGGGCTGGGGCTGCAGCTCGCTATGGCGGCCATGCGCTTTGACATGCTGAAAAAAAACATCAAATGTATGGTGGGATCACAGCCAACCAGAGCTGTTTCGCAGTTAATGGTGAGGCAGACTTGTCTGAAGGCGATGGAGAATCGCTGTTTCATCTTGTTTCATGTCAAAGTGGCTGTTGGTTGAGAGCGGTCTGGAGCCAGCGGATCTTTCTTTGAACGAAGGAGCTACAAGGTTTGTTGCAACCAGACGGTAGCAAAATGAAGGAGGACACAATCCTCCAAATCGGGGTCCAGTGTTCAAACGGACTGAGGAGCCTATTTATATCGGATCGGGAGACTATCCCTGCTTTCTGGAAAGCAAGTCCGTGTTCATTTGATGTTTGCATGTATGTTTGTTTGTTTGTGTGTGTGTGTGTGTCACTCCTTGCGTGTATGCATGTGTTTGATTATTTGCTAGGTCGGTATGTATTTTCGCACGTGTGCGTGCAAATGTGCCAGCGAGCTTGTGGGGCTCTATTTTTGCCTGCACATGCAATGTGTGGATGCAATCTGACAAAAGCAGTTTATTGACTCTGCCATGATGATTTCCGACATAGTGTGCACAAATACTGTGGACGCGGTTGACAAAAGATGTCCAGTTGTGTTCATTTTGTGTTGGAAATGGTTGGCTGGTCAATGTCCAATCAAACGATCTGTCTAATCATAAGTATATAGTTGCAGCGGCGGCCGGCAGTGTAGCTGAACGTCAAAAGAGTGGCTGCTCAGGCGCATCAGTCTCGATGGCAGCAAACCTCACCAACATCGAAATGAAACTTGCCGGGGACTTGGGTTTGCTTGGATGCTTGTGTCCCCCCATCGTTATCATTGGCTGTGCGTTTGTCATCATATGGTGGTTTCTCAGAATAAGGGCGCCCCAAGATCATCTACTAAGAGGGGGTTCCAGCAATAATCCAACCATTTTTTGGGGTCCCCTATTCTGAGCAACAGCCATGTAGCCAATCTGAACACCATTCATCAGCAGTTCGATCCACCCGCAGGCCAGTGATTCCATCCATTTGTCAATTGAATGCCTCCCCAGTAACACTTTTACTATTCATGGATTTCATGTTTTTTCACGGTGCTTTTGGGGTTTTGAGAGTTATGTAGTTTGATGCTGTGTTGAGTTTTGGAGCCTCCAGCACTAGAGAAGGAGCATTCTCATGATTTGTTTGTCACGGTCCCAGGATGCTTTACGAAGGTAAACCCACTGAGCACGCAATATTGCACCAACCATGATGCCAGATGAAGTGACGAAGCATATGCGTATGATTCACATGATGGCACTATATTCATGCTGATAGGTTTAGATACACACCCACGTTCACGCACATGTACAAGTACATGCGTGCAATGTGTTATGTATCCATTTGCCTAGGGGGCATCACACCTTGTGTCACGCGGACAGGTGCATGCTCAAGCAGCCAAGATGGGCTTGAGGGTGCGCGCCTACCGTGATGCGAATGGGGAGGAGATGCTCAAGGCCCCGGGATCGGCGCTGGCTACCAGCGATCCCCCTGGAAGAGATCCCCACAAAGCTGTGGTGGAACGGGCGCTGTTCGGATGACGAGGAAAAAAGAAGTTGGTTAACCATTAGCAAGACTTATTCTCCACCGTTGTCACATGAA
>VSDK01015421.1:533578-551822 GCA_009767595.1 Symbiodinium kawagutii
GATTGTTTTTTCCCCAATAATTCTTAAACATAGTTTTTAATGAAAAATGGTCAACATTCATCAGCAATATAAATAGTTCAGCGTGAATCCAATTTCAGACAGCATTTGAATCGCACTGGGAGAACACCAACTTTTCAGCACGCAAAGCATGATCCATTATCACTAGCCATTTTTGATCAGGCATAGTGAGTAAATATGGACTAACATACTAGCAACTACTATTACTGTATTCTCTGAGCTACCATGAACCATTAATAGCTACCATACATAGCTGCCTGTCACCCAGGTTCCGTTTTTTTCCGGTGGGATCTCGCTCAGGCCCACCACCTGATGCCAACATTCAGGTGGGTTGAACTGGTGGCTGAGCAGCTAGAGTTGTGATGACTGCTACTGATGGTTCATCAATACTGGTGCTTAACAATGGTAAATCATGCTTATTGATCGTCAATGATGGTTAATGAATGATGGTTAGTGATGCTTATTGGTAATGATCGTCATTATCGTTTCATGATTGCTAATGCTAGGTCAAGGCTACTGATTGATTGTAATGGTTTTACGATTGTTTTGCTACTGATGCGGTAACTTCATGATTGTGATAGTAAATAGTAAAGTTGAAGGTGAATGATGATCATGAATTACTACAGTTGTGGGTTAATGAATGCTTGGTAAGGGATACGAAAGGCATATCATGGACACTGCCAATAGCGGTTAAGAATTGTTGCGATAAAGATTACCAATTGCAGAAAAGGCGATGGAGATAGAGAGAGAGAGAGAGAGTGCAGAAAAAGGGGCAAATAACATCAAATAACCATCAGCAAGCACACTGTAAGTTACTTGACATAAGCATGCCATGAAATAACCAGAAGTTGCATGGCATGTTGACCAATCGCATGGCTGTTCAACTGGTCACGCAGCTCGCAGGCTGGTGCTAGCGGTGAAGGCCTGGAATGCGGCGCATTTTCCTAGGAAACCATCGTGGTGAAACGGGGGTACCACTATGGCTCGGCACATGCAGGAATGGCAATGGTTCCTGGCCAATGGTTAGTCATGGTGCAATGATATGTAGTTAATGGTTAATGGTTGATATTAGGGGATCATAATGGATAACAACCAAGAGTTAATGATGGTGAATTGTCATTACCCTTTGGGTAAGTAACCTGGTTGAACAAAATCACAATTTTCCTAGTCGAACCAGGTATTAATGGTGGGTGTACCACTTCCAGGTCAGTTGGCCTCAGTGAAGTTTTCATCTAATTAATGGACGAGTCGTGGATATAGGGAGGGATCAAACGATAAGCGTTCATTGTTTTTTGGTGGTTGCTTTGTGGGTTGTTAATTGATTAGCAAATTTAGTATGCATCGTAGTATCCGTTAGTCTTGCTCCTTTGTGTTTCATTTTTCCTGAAATTGCGGATACACTGGGGTCATGGAACAAACAACTTGAACAATTGGCTTGATAAATTGCGTAAACAGATATACCCAGTTTGGAAGTCTAGGTTCAATCAACCCCTGGCACCCAAGAAAGAATTTCAAAATTAGCGATTTCATTCTAAAAAAATGACCTGCCTCCAAGTGAGGAGCAGCCATTTGTATCGCTGAAAAAAGGCAGGGTATGGACAGATGGATGAAGTGCGAGGTGGATCACTTGATACTGAGGAGTCAGGGCTTGCATCCATTAAATATTGATCGTGATTGAAATCCATGGACAGACTTATGCCTCTAACTGCAGCACTTTAAAGATTTGCTAGGTGCTTGCTGTGGGATGGATGCTTCCAAAAAGATTCTATCATGATTATTGGAGTAAATCTCCGAAACTCTGGGGGGCATACCACTGGAGTATTCACCAAGAATTGTGCTCAACCAGCCGGTCAGGCCAAAGAGGGACAGAGAGAGTGACAGAGCGCAAGGGAGCGGATAGACCCGATACCCAAAGATCCACGAGTTACACTGAAGAGAAATGAATAGTCTCCCCAGATTCAGTTACAGTATTGGCTGATATGATGGGTTTATGCAATGCGGTTTTCTGTGTGCATCAGTTGGTTGCCATGTTTCACCAAGCGTAGAACCAGCTTTTGAGCAAGAGGTCCTGCTCTAGATATCTACCTGAAGCGGGTATTTGTGTTTTCCATTCAGCAGCAACGGATGGTCACACCCGGTGCATTACTGCCGTAGAAGCCTACAAAAGGGGTGCTTTGAACACGTGGGTTGTTAAGAACCAGCAGTAGGCTGCTGGGCTACGTTCAACTGAAAATGGATTGTTCACAAGCGTTTTATGTAGGTCTTTAGCTCGATGATTTTGAATAGCTGAAGACTGCTGGGGGTCTACTTGACCTAGTCCAATAGCCCCTTGTTCTTTGCCAATTGGAACCAGAGCCCAGATTGACAGTCAGTTTCCAGCCCTCAGTTTCTAGCTGCACGCTACAAGGCCGAAACGGCCTGGTTGCTGGAGGGCAGCTGACTCAGGCTTGGACCTTAGAGCAGTGACAAGCATAGCCATGGTGGGGCCTGGTACCCCCAACATCGAAAGAACCACTTGGACAACTGTGTTTAAGCAATGTTAAGCATTAAGCATGGTTGGTGATGAGTAAAGCTTGGGATGACTTCTGCTGAAACGATCTGAAAGGACCGCCGCGGCTTGTATATTTTCTGGCGCGCTTCGCTAGGAATTGATGAATTTCATCATGTTTCATCTACGACGATGGGAGGTTCAGATTAATGAGACCCCCCAGGTGTTCAGTCACGAGCGTGGACCAATTGGTTGATCACGCTGGTTGCTGATGGTTGATCATGATCAGCTGTTTACATGTGAGAGACACCAGTGGGAGTTCATCGTGTTACGCCCCAGCTTTGAACCTTAGAGGTGAAGCGAAGATCAACAAGCGGCAAAACCATCCTACTTGTATGTGCAGATGAGCTTATGCCGGGGAGATGACCATGAGTGACCATGATTATAAACCTTGTAGCTGGTAGCTTATGACCCCTCTCACCATGGTTGGTTATCCCCTACTAGCTCGGGATGCGCATTCACTGCTCGGTTCTTTGGAGGTATCTTGCGAGTGGTTGAGCAGCGTGCCGCTGTGCTCAGGCAGGTTCGTTCAGACCAGAGGGTAGCCTGTCTGTTGTGGAGATTGATCCAGGCTCGGGCGAGTTTTCGGGGTCCAAGGGGGCTCATGAGGTGCAGGGGATGAAGAGTTTGGGCGATGTTTTGGGCGATGTTTGGCTTGGGATTTCTATGGATTGGTTGAACTTTGCTAGATGTTTGTTTGGGAGAGAGGTACACGATTATTCAGCAATATATGGTGAAGGGGTCCTGGTTTGTCAGGATTCTTGGCGAATGTCACTTGCACACGGGTGGCTTCCGTGTCAATCCATTTCAATATGCATGACGTCTAGCACACTTTGGTTTGTAAAAAAAGTGTACTCCCTGGAGGACTCCCTCCTGAACCTTTCAAAATTCAAAAACTGCTTTGACTGCGATGCCAGCAAGGTTTTTGATGCTTCTATCAAAATTTGATGATATGTTTCTGACCTACCCAAAAGTATTTCCAACAGCAGGGACACACAAGATCCGCCTGGTCAGAACCCCCCCTTGGGGCGGAAAAGAAATAGACAAGTTCCAACGTACCTCAAGAAGTATATTTGCAAATGTTCATATATGCTGATGTACAACTCCGGTGATCAAACACAAGCGCATGACAAATCTCCAAATTGTAAAGAGAAATCCAGGGAAGGCCTCAATAATTTCCGACATAACCATTGCTACTCGTATGGTAAGGTTTAATGCAGCTCTTGGAGATGCACACGCCGCTGTCACGATGGTCAGGATTTTATAGCTGTTGAGACTAATGTTGGTCACTTGGCTTTTTCTTTTATCAAGACTTGATTAATAGCGAAGTTGACTTATTTGATCAGCAGATCTACCAGATTATCATGGTGTTGGACACTGTTCTGAGCTGCTGACTATGGACTGAGGACCGTCGAGCAACAGCTTGTAGGTTTTGATAAAGTACACATTGAATTTTTGTTACTTCAATGTATTTTTTCCCATTGTTTTGTTCTTTATGTGCTGATGTGTTACTTGCGCTGTTGCTTCGTTGAATTCATCGATAAAAGTTTCACGAAGCATGCAGGCCTTGCTCACTGAATGCTACACAGTCAAAAAATGCTATGGTAGCTTACCAGAAAGCATTTGCACTGCTTTATATGTTGCAGCGTTCAGGTAGCGTAGATAGCATACCCCCGAGATATTGATGGTCCATGGCCCAGATCTTACAGGAACAACCTCGCCCTATGGTGAGATAGCATCAGGTGGAATGAGTGTTGGTGGGGCATCATATTCACTAGCATCATCCATCAGTTAGCCATCGATTAAACAACCATCATCTACTGTAATGATAAATTCACCATCCATACCCATCCTTGACCATGATTCATCAGTACTACCCATTCTATAATCATTACCAACCACTCTGAAACATAATTAAGCATCATCTAAGACTCATAATTGTAGATCACCAACTATCACTGCCATGATCCACAATCACATTGTTCGCCATCTTGAACATGGTAACCCACCGACATCACCAACTCCTTCCGCCCTGGTTCCTTTTGATTACCAGTTCCAGGCGGCCTTCCGTTGAGCTCAGTCAGCGGAGTTGGAGACATCCGACTGGAGACGAGCTTCTCTCATTCCAGAGGCCACCGATGCCGCCGACCTGGTGAGTCGCGTTGCTAACAACGAGGCGATCGGTAGGAGTACCAGGCTGCCGGGTAGGTAACGTTGTTGGAGCAGCCAGTGTTCCAGTTGGGTGGTCCATTGATTTACGAAAGTTACTGAAGCATCATCCATGACCAGCTATACTAGCTTGAACTCAAATTTTGTACATGGCTTGGGGTTGGGTTGATGGACAATCCATGATTATCCTTGAGTAGCTGGGACTGGATATCATTACTAAAGCATTGCCAGTTCATCATGCTGGGTAGTCAACGAACCCTTCGGCATTGCCAATCATTGCCAATCATTATTCCATGAATCCTTGATCATTATATGGTGCTTTCTCAAAATGGGGAACCCCCTATTGGATGATTTGGGGGACCCCCTATTTGGAGAAACCACCATATGTCTATCTTTGACCAACCCAGTCCATTGTTCATTGCTTGATGTTTCATAATTCACTGCGGCTGTGTTGGTCAGTTGTCGCTTCTCTCAGGGGGGTCCAGCGCCAGTGACGGTGACAATGAGGAGGGCCGGCGAGCCGAGTGAGCACCGGGAGCACAGAGTCGTACCTCAGGTTAATTTGCGCAAGCGATAGCCAGGTAGAATCGCTAGTTTCTGAGGAAGATATGGGATGTAAAAATAGTTCTATATGATATTGCTGTTTTGGGGATAGAGACATCTAAAGGACCCTATCAATATTTTTTAGATTTTTTAGTATTGCACCTGTAGTTGCTGTTGTTTTCGTGCATTAGTGCAAACCCTTGGACGCCCCGGCAAAAAACTGTAGTTGATAGTTGGTCATGCAAAATGCACTTCTTTAAATGTATATTGACACTCAATGACGCACAAATATGCACGGCACACACACACGCAAATGCACCCGAAGCATTCATACCAGGGAAATTTCTCGGGTTTACCACCAAACCCTTGGTATTCAGAAAATTGAGGCAAAACCCTGGCTTTCAGGAATTTCCCGGGTGTAGACGCAATCGAGGCTAGAATTTGGCACTCCCAAGGGCTCTTTGCTCAACATCAGCAGGGATGAGTACTTCATCATGGTTTCCAAGAAATCAATGGTTTCTATCATATTCTTATTGTCTTTTTTTGTTTTATTGATCTCTTTAGGAAAAAGTCGGGTTTGAGGTCAAACCCGTGATGGACCCGTGATTTACCCACAAAAACCAAAGGTTTTCAAGGACAAACCCGAGGTATTGGAGTGGAAATGCAAGGTATGAAGGACACTTGATTTTTGCTGAACAAAAATCAAGGCCGTGACTCACCCGTGATTTACCTGTGACAACCCATGTTTTCCCATTAAAAAACAGGCGGGTTAAGCCCCCAAAGCCATCATAGTTTTTGTTGGTTCTTTGGCACTTTTTTGCGGGGGAATTAAGATCATGGGTTTGGCAAAGAATTTGTCAATTAGCAAAATTGGATGATGCAGAGAAGTCGAGCAGGAAAAATCACAGCAGCATGCATCAACGAACCCAGGATTTTGGGAAACCCTGGGTTTCCCCTTCAAACCCTGGGTTTCAGATTGAACCCTTGAAATTTACCAGGTTCGGAGTTATGAGGTATGCGTGCTTATTTGTTTGCCTGTATGCATGCGTACAGAACTCTAAAGATATACATAGACCCCGGGATTCCAAGAGCCCTCGTTTGAATTGCTTCTACTGTAACCACCAATGCTTATCAAAGGAGTTAAATCTACCAAAAGGGTTTGCCGTTCTTTTCATGGTGATGGAATCCCAGGTACACTCATGTTATTATTGAGCATCAGCCAACCAACAAACCTCAGAAGTACTCAATCAATCTGATGATGAAAAGCCATACCTTAGTCTAGCCTGGCAATTTTTCACCCTGGCGATTGAATCCTTTCCGTTTTTCTAATCTTCGCAATTTGACCATGAATCATACCTACAGTTGGTTGACATTTTAACCGTTGCTGTTGACATTGAATCTGATTTGCTAAAACAATCTTTGCCAGTGCAACCCTGGTTACCAACCCCTGCTTCTTAAAATGACTGCTTATCAAACCCCAGCTTTTCTCAAATCTGCTTGGGTTTAAGAACCTGGAGCTCCTTCCCAGGTTATTAAACCCAAGTTTTCTCATCATTGACCCCTATGATTCACCTTACCCCATTCCCCTAGCCCGGCACAGGAGCTCCTACCAGACGGCTCCGCGAGATCCAAGGAGGACCTTGGCCTCGACCAAGGAGGCGTGGAACATCGTGGAGCTGCAGCGGTGGAGGTGGTGAGAGGGTTGAGCATGTCCTGGGTGCCAGGGGTGATGGACCGGGGATGGAGATAGACGGAGAAAAATCATTGGAAAATTGGCGAAAATTGGAAAAATGAAGAGTATTTGAGGTGGTCAAGGTTGATACTAGTGAATTTCATGGTGAATTGTAGTCGTTGATGAAGGACGGTCAAATGACGGGTTTGTCCGCTAAGGTTGCAGGCCTATCAGCCGAAAGCTGTTCGGTGGGTTCCCCATTGTTGACCACAACTTGGGGGGCACCGCCATGTATGGACCGCCCCTGATGGTGAAGGGAGTTCGACACAGAGCGTTGCCAAGATTAGACATCCACCTTTGTTGGGAGTGTGTGATTGAGTGTTCAAGGATGATCCCCGTCATGAACTGTTTGCCCGCACATTTTTATTAGCCAAACGATGGTTGGCTGTCTCCATAATGAAACATACCCGACAACAAATTGTGCTGCCTGTTTTGGTTTGGAGCTGTGTTCATTTCAAGCTATGAAACACGAATTCCGTTGATCAACCAAGCCGGGTGAGTGACGGAGTTACAGCCATTGGAACTCATGATGATCTCTGGCTTCTACCAGAGGGTATCCATCCCTTCCTACGGTGAACTTGACGGCTGCACCCATGGCCTGTGTGCCACATGTTTTTGAATATGTTGAATTCTTGAATTTGACACTGTTGAGGAACCATCAAGCAACTAGCATGAATGAATGTTTGACCATGATCTGGCAGTATGCATGCATCAATATTCGCTACTCCAATCAAGTATATCAGTATATATGTTGACCCATTGTCAACCATCATTTGACCATTTTCAGCCATGAATGGCAATCAAACCAGTATTAGCCATGAGTTAAATTCTAAGTCCATGCTGATGCATCGAAAACAATGAGTGTAGTAATGATCAACATCAATTTACCTCAATGTCAAATCTTAATACCATGAAACAAGTCCCATCAAGATCGTCAAACATTATAGTACTCTCCCATATACTATGTTTGTAACACATATCATTATCTATTCTTAGTATTGGTTTAGTTTGACGAGTAGCAATTCCAAAGTTATAGCAATATTGACCTGATATGAATGCAGTTCCCCTTGGTAAGCATTGTTAGGCGTTGCTATGTAATAACTGGGTGTTTCTCAAAATAGGGGTACCCCTTAATCATCCTCTATAAGCCATTTATAGTAATAAACCAGCCATTTTGGTGGTCCCCTATTTTAGGAAACCACCAACTGGAACTCAATCATACCACGACTCCATGAGTACAGACCGCCATGCAACGTTCAGGATCTTCACCCACCTCCTCGTCGAGGCTGATCTCTCAGGCGGAGCCGAGCAACCTGCTGGGGTGGTACTTGAACTCGCGCCAGTTGGTGACAACGGTGACCGAAGTGATGACAAAAAGTGATCTAAGTTGACAATTCCAAGTGACAACAGTGACCTAGGTTGATAACGAATTATCTCGATTCTTCTAAGTTGATTTTTCAGCTCTAAGCTATTCTAAGTTGAAACTCGTTTATCTCAGTTTTGCAGTGTACAGCCTAGACATAATACTTATTGTCACGACTTGTTGGCAATGGTTCACTCACATTGTCCGTGAATAAACGATAAACTATGAAGGATTACCAATTCATATTTAACCATGAATTAACCCTTCTACGAACCAATATTCAACGATTAATTTGCTATTAGTTAGTCCCTGGTTCATAGTAACTAAAACAACCATGAACAAGGACAGGTCAAGGCGGCTTGATTCATGGATGTGCACTGGTTGTTATTAGTCATTAATTTTAACAAGGGGGAATGTCACCAATGAATTGAAACCATGAATGATGATTGCCATTGAAACTTTTGGCAATGACAATCATCAATGGCCAATTCAATGATTAGGTCAGAGGTTACACTGGCTAGTAGTACATGCGGAAGAGACTAAATGACCCGAAACCATAGCCAACAAAAATGGTTGGCTTATCAGTATGATTCTCCCATTTTACTTCGATTACCCAGTGTATTCCCTGCTTTTTGTCATTATCCCTTGTCATTCACCATTGCGGAACCCTCCATCCAACAAATCAGTGATGCTATCAATTGTTTGTTGAGCCATGAATCACCCAACCACCAACCATCACTCTCGTATCTTTGCACACCATTAGCCATTGTTGCTATATAACCTCTGAAGGATCCGTTAATCAACCATGAATTCAGCCCCTGGTGGATACGCATTCAACCATGAACCACTGAAAGGCACCCGCTGCCGTGTCGGTGTGAGGCCTTCGATGCTTACGCCACCGGAAGTCACAGCGGGCAACGCATCTTCCTTCGCTTCGTGCCTTCGTTGGATAGGAGATCGTTGTGGGGTTAACCCCGAAAGGCCGTGATGGTCGATCCGCAAGGCATCCCACTCAGGTTGTGATGGTCGCTGGTGAGTCATGATTCATGGTGGCTGCTATCAGTTGCTAAGCTGCTTTGATGATGGTTGAAAACAAGCAAAGTTGGTGATTAAGCTCAATCAGGGATGGTTGATAGTGGCCAATATTGACGAACAACCTGCTTTAATGGTTGATGGTGGCTCATACCGACTGACAAGCTGGTCGGTGATGGGCAAGAGTGGCTCATACCGATTCGTAAACTGGCCAACGATGGTTCATAAGGGACAAAATATTTGATTCATGGACCAATTCATGGCTTAAATGATGCTAATGGATGCTAATGGTGAATAAACAGTGATTCATGAATGGCTAACAAATTGTGTTGAGCCACTGTTGATCCACAAGCTGGTCAATAGCTATCATGGGAGGTTGATGGGATAGTTGACCACCCGAAATTTACCGTTCAAATAGATCCTGATTCACCGCAACAAACATAATTGGCGGTATGTTTTTTTTTGCTGAATAAGCTGGTGCGGATGATTGACGATATAGTTGGTGATATTTGACATGTTTTTTTTGCGTGGGCCTAGTGTTAGAAAATGCTGGGCTGATGAAATGCTATTTTTGGGATGGCCACATTAAGCCCCGGCCAGTTGATGGGATTTACTGCAACGGCCAAGAATATCTCACATATTGATGGTTGATGATGGACTTTCTTAAGGTACTTACTTGGCATTGGGTCTCTTTTGGAATTCTATGATTCAGAGTGGAAATGAGTTCACTTAGACCAGCAACGACCATTGGTTTTCAATGGTTTTCAAGTAGGTGTAGCACCAAGACGTGATGGTTTCTCACTCAAATGTTACCCAAACTCAAAAACAAAAATATTCATCCCATTTAGCCTTTGTACCCGACCATTCTGGCCAACCAATTCACCACCAATCTACATGGTTAATTAACATTCACCAGGCATTTGCACATGGAGCCATCACCACAGGTAGGTCAACCACCCAAGCCATCCGGGACGCCATGGGACACCAAGCCTTGGTACCCAGCGAGCTCGTGAGCTCCAGGTGGATCTGAAAGGCTTCGCGGGTGACCTGCGAGCTGCCATGCCCAAGAAGAGGCCGACCCGTCGCTGGTGGAGCCGAGCTGCGGCCACCGCCCTACAAGGGCTACAGCGGCAGCTGGTGATGGTTGACGTGGTCTGCCTGTGATGGTTGATACGTTGAAGGTGTGGGGCTTGGGGGCTTGTTAAGGGTGAAAAACAAGGGTAGATGTGCCCACTCAGTGCGAGCGCCCCTCTATTCATCTCCATCCCTGTTTTACTACCAAACCATTCTGAAACATCACCATGTTTGGGCTAATTGTATCTAATTGCATCATCCACAACATTCATGAATGGCTACATGACAACGGTTGCCAATCATTTCAAACCAGAGTGCCCCTCTGCCAATTCACAGCATCATGTTAACCGTGGCATCCATCCCCTGTTTCGTTGTTATCCCGGCCATGACCCGCCAACATTGACCACTGGTGCCTTGGGGCGGCCCCTTGGGCCTGCTCTCAGTCGTCCGGCCGCGCACGAGTTCGGAGCCATCTTGGAAATCTGTTTCGATGCTGGGACGTCGAGTCGTGCGTGCTGCCCGACGGGGCGAAATCTTTGGCCTTGTCGCAAATCAGGGGGGTATGAGACACGAACAAGTGAATGACCATGATTATTCTATGGAGATGTCGGATGATCATGGTTGATCAGTGGCTGATGCTCAGAGGTGGTGAATGACAACAGTAAAGCCCTTGGCTAACCTGATCGGGAAGGCGATGACAAGAAGAAAACTGGAATTCATGTGAGGTCTGCTATGGAAGCTCAATTTGGCCCTTCAACTAGCTGGTGTCTTCCCCAATATGGACGTGGTGTGTTGTGTCAGGGATTTCACGTGAGTGGTGAACGGAATACCTGCAGTTTCCTCTTGAAACTGCAAGAGTTGGATTGGTGGAACCTCTCCATGCCTGGTTGCTGATCTGTGGGAATCGGAGGCTCATATTGATGTAAACTACCCATATTTGATGTTTGGGTGGGTCAAGAGTAAGGCTCCATCATAACCAAGGTGAAACAAACTACTCATGTTTGAGGGTAGGTCAGCTACTGACAAGCTGTTAGAAGTGCAGCGAAAGCTATCCACACAATCCAACACGCGAAAGTGCCAGAGATGATAGCATCATACACGAATGCAACCATACACACACACATATGGCTATGGGTGAATATTAATCAACCAACTAATGGGAAATAGTCACCAATGACCAACAATAATTAGTAGTAGGGTTTTGACCCACAGCCATATGTTGATTGATGGCTTGTTCTTTTACTTCTCCGTCATTATCCATCCATCTACGCACCAAAATGAATCAATGCACGGGCCGGCCTATCGTTGTTTGTGTGATATTTCATTTGGAAAGTCAAATGCGGTGGCCAGCCATGTTTCATCTATATGGTCCATTTGTTACTCCATTTGTTGTACATGTAATGCGTGGACTGGTGGTGGTAACCATGCGGAAGGGAGCAAGCATTCTAAAGTACCGAGCATTGGTCCGTTTAAGATACAATCGCCCAGATTGGGTGCAATGGTTTTATTTTCTTCAATTGTGGTACCTACGTTAACCATCCAAGTTTGTTTAATTTAGGCGCTGTTATTGATCGGGAAACCAAAAGTTTTGGGGGGCCGGGGGTGCACCATTTTTTGACAAACCCAAATGTGACCATCATGACCATCATGCTTTCTCAAGCACCCAGACAAGTAAGAAGCTGAGAAGTGGCCAATGCATGATGATAAACTGATAAACATTTTGTGTTTTCTATAAGCCATCATTTTGTTTTGAATGTTTTAGCTCTCACCCTTGGCTATTATGCCACCATCAAACACGAACGGTTTCAACCTCCTGAAACATAGTTCCCGCTGATCTTTGTCGCCCCAAGGACGACACGAATCAGCTTCAAACAAGTCTTGGTGTGCGCGTTGGATCAGGACAGCGGTTAGGGGCAAGTGAATCCAACAGCCCAAACCTATGATTAGGATTCGTTTCAGGATGAGGCAACGCATATCTGGGTGAAAGCGAACCACGTGTGTTTGGTTCTGATTTGGTGCGTCGATGCAGTCTAGTGAACGGCCCCAATGGATCTTGATTGTAATAGTTTTTTTTTTTGTTTTCCAACTTATAAACCATGAACAAAGATCTTCACAACTGTTATTGATCCTATTGCCAACTGTACTTGATAGTTGTTTTCCTGTTGCTTAATCACTAGATATTAGCAGCCAAAAGTCATGATAAACAATTATCGAACATCAGCAGCCATCAGTCACCATGTTACACACAAACATTTTCCAAGCCTTTACCGACCGTAAACGACCATCAAGTAACACTACAAACCACACTTGTTTGAATCATCATTAGGCATTGTGAAAACTTTTGTTCAACCTCATCAAGTACCACAGGCCATCATAAATTGCAATGTAGCATCATTTGTCAATCAGTTTCAGCTATGAACGAGCATCGTTCACCAACGTTGGACAATCAATACTCAATTCTGATACTTACATCACTTTGAATCATGTATAACAAACATTCACCACTGATGAGCAGCCAGTGGCTGGGGGGGCAGCTGTGTTCACCACCGCTCAGCGCGAGCAGGATTGACCCTGCAGTTTTTTCAAGTCTTCATCCAGAAGGCCAGCACTCCGACTGTGGTTCCTTCCCCCTTCTATGGGATCCCCTAACATTTCTTATACCATATGGGTTGTACCATGAATAGGTCTACCGGTCTACCTGAACCATCAACCTTTCAAACCAACTAAAGATATTAACTATCAATATTAATTAACCTGAATATTCACCATCAATCAATCATCACCAACCTTGGAGATCGTTCACCATGTTATAGCAAGCACCACTGCACTCGTTTCAGCCTGGTTGCGGGGGGGACTTGGGACCAGGCCATGAATCGCATGGGGCTGGCGATTGCCTCCGTTCTCTTCGACTCTTGGCGTTGGGCATGGGGCTCGGTGGTAGCCCCTATGAGACCCAGAGGATGTGGGTAGACTACCAGGTTGGGCCCCCAAGTTAGCGAAATCATTTATCACTAACTACTCGTAGTTATGGCATAACTATCGTTGAATGGCGAATCTGAAGCCCACTTGTAATTACATAGGGGCCTGAACAATGTGAGCCTCTAAGCCACCAGCTAGACTTGTTGGTTGATTTACCAAAATTTGATGACGTGATTTTTACATTCTGAAAAACCACTTCTGGGAGGACCCAACTTCCAGCTGCCAGGTGCCCATGCCCACTGACTGTAGCTTGTGGCGGATCCAACGCCCGCTACCGCATCGCTCAACCAGCATCTCAAGTTGGTCGCGTCAACAGCTTCAACTGATACAACTCCTTGTTTGGCATTGGTTATGAACCATTCATTTACCATAGGTAACCAAAGTGAATAGTTTAACCATAGTATGCTATATTTGGTTGAATCATGTTTAGCGATGGTTGGTTGGTTCATATTGACCTATCATTTGGGATAAGATGACTTACCATCGAAATGTTGATCATTATTATGGGACTGCAGTAGGAGCACTAGTTTGCATGAATGTGTTTTAGCTTATTTAATTGGGAAGATGCAGAAGCAACAGCAGTCATTAAGTATATTCAGCCTAATTCAAGCCCAATATTCCAGGCGTTTTTGGTTTGCTGTCAGCCTTTGGTGAAGCGATTAGAGCCATATGGAACATGGTGATGCTGTGTGGTTGGTACGTGATGGCATTGAGCAGGGCTCCATGTAGTGGTGACATGTTGAATGACCATGTGCTGGAAGGATCTATTGGGACTGACCCGACAAACCATCCCCACATGTGCGAGCTGCTTTCAATTTGTCTCGCAAAAAGAGCAACATCAATGGGGATGATCATCCAAGAAGTTTTCTCGGGTCTTCCATGGCTTTCTATGGCTTTTCCAATGGTTTTACATGTTTTTAAAGGGGCTGAAACCACGAAGCAGAGAGACTCATTCTTATTGCATATTACTGCCAATTTATCGTAAGCAGTCACCGACGATACTTTCCAGTGGACGACTATTGACTATCTATTCGTCAGCTATCAATACCAGCTCATGATGGTCAATGCATGAATGGCACCCAAATTATTTGTGGTAAGAAGTCGTGCGATTAAAATCATCACTGCTGATAAAGTTATATAACCGAATACCGATATGAGTAATAGTAATCATTCCAGGAATCACAACCAGTCTAGTTGTTGTCAATGATATTGATGTCACTGATGATGCAGCTTGTGATTGACAATGAAACCAGTGATGATACCAGTTCATGATGGTCAGCACCATGGTTAATTCAAGTTACTTTCATTAATTGTGACTGATAAGTGGTTATTCTCGCTTAAGAAATGTCGATAGGCGTTGGTCGATAGTGGATCACAGCAGTCGGTCATTGAACCAACATTTGTGATAGTTGATGGTGGCTCTAAACTAGCGAGTAAATGCTCGATATTGAATAACAATTATCAATCATTAATATTGTTCTTTTGAAAATAGCGGTTGATCATCAGCTCAAAAGCTTTGATCAATCGGTTGATAATAGCCACCGACTAGCAAATAATCGACTATGATCAGGTAAGAAATATAATCAGTACTAGTGAATAGTGCGTTAGTTACTAATCACCATAAAGCATGATTAATCCGATGTGTGCGTCATGATCAAAGATCTACTGGTCACTATTCGTTGACCGTTGCTGGTTACTCACCCCTTGTTAACGACTTGTTAATCATTACGGCTTACAAACCGCGAATCATTAGTTATTTGCATTGTTAGTAACCACTTTGTTGCAACAAATTAAGCATTCATGCTTAGAACAGTCAGCAACTATTGTTACTAATAAGGGACTACAACCCAATAGCAGTTACTGACTATTTGTGAACCCACTGGCTGGTTTACTGTCGTTGATAATTGCTATGAAAAACACTGCTAATCACTAATCAATCATGATTAATTACTATTGGTGACCATTACTGGTTACTAGTGATTAGCTATTAGTTATAATTTTTGGTCCATTATCATTATTGATTATTTCTTGTGACTAGTGATTATTTATCCAGTATCATTATTGCTTGGTCCATCAATTGGATACTAGTTCCTATTGGTTTTCATTATTGGTTAATCATTACTCACTACAAGTATCATTGACAGTGATTAGTTACCCGCTATTGGTTACCCGTTAATTATCACTAATTATTGCTGATCACTATTGGTTATCGTCATTTGTCAATTGGTTAACCAATTAGGGGAATTGGTTGCTATTGGTCAATCGCTACTAGTTACCCGTTATTAGTCGCCAGATTCCAAAAGATTTTGATCCGCTCAGGATGTTCTGGCAAACCACGACTTTGACGAATGAGTTCGCTGGACGTCCCGGCGACAGGGTCAACGCTAAGGCGCTACGGAGATATCACAGACCATCAGTAGCCATCATGGCCCTTTGCTTGACATGAATACCATTTTCAGTGAACAATGGTTAATGAACGGTTCATGAATGGTTGATTGAAGAATGATCAATATTGACATTGTTCATGAATGGTTACTGATGTTTCAGTGTAGCTCAATCATGTCGATTCATACGGTCAAGTATTGACAATAAGTCGTTGTTCAGCCAATTATGAACAGTAAAAATATGAACTGCCACCCATTCGAGAACAGTAATTAGATCATGATCTGAAAAAGAACTTTCATGAACCGGCTGAGCCAGAATAATCAACCTGTTGTCGCCCATTGCGAGCCAGCAAGCCACCAGTTCCCATTGATAGCCAACAGTTGGCAAGTGAAACAGGCAACAAGAATTCGCCATCAAGATTCACAATCATCAATCATTGCTGGTTACTCGTTTTTAGCACCTTAATTTTCCCCAATACTTGGGATGATAGGTTGATAGACTCATACGTTTCACGTGGGTTTAAAGTTTGAACCGCCAACCAGACTATGCTTATTATCAACCAGCATTGAACACATTTCATATTTCACCCACATAGCTTTTGTCAACCCGAGAGAGCCGCTTTGCATCCCACCTGATCATGCTAAGGGTTAACCTCAGCAATCACCTGCCACTGGGGGTGGCGATGGTGCTAAGTATAACTCGGGAGCGCACCCATATTAGTGAGCGTTGCCCATTCACACGGATACTGCCAAGTTTGGATTAGCTTATCAACTTTCCAGGCATGAAAAAGACATTTGATCAGTCTCAAGAGCCTTTGGCGCTACGGGTTGCACCTTGCTATGGGAATTTCTAGTCACCAGCCACTGAGACAGAAACCCTTAGATTTTTTGGGCCACACCCGCTAGGGACATCCTCAGATCCCAGCTGCTCCAGATTCGTTGTTCGGCAGCTACGCCACGGAGTGCCCCTCGATCTCAGCATTCCGCAGCACATTGCGACGCAGTAGTGTCAGCAACTCGTTGGGTGGTTTTAGACACTAGCAGTAGTGTCGTTGTAGTTCCTACTGGCGGGTGGTTGACTAATATTCTTCATAGGGGTTGAAACCACGAATCTGGTTGCATTGTATTGGACTGGGTGAGTTTTTCTCCTTTTTTAATTCTAGCCAGGAATGGTCTTAATCGTACCGGAGAATCATACATACTTAATCACCATCATTACCAGATTAATCATTGTTCCCGAAAGGTTCTGGCAAATTGTTGAAACAAGAAGCCAGTCAGAACTCCATTGTCGTGCAACACTACTGCACGCTCCTCACTTGTGGCGCGTTGCCGCAACTGCAGTCATCGGGGGTAGTTTCCAATGCTTGAGTTTCCTATGAAGATTTGATTCCTGGACCTGTGGCATGTGCTTGTGGAAAACACCATTGGTTACTACTCCCGCGGAAACAAGCACCTCGCGATGTTTTTTTGCCACTCGCTGCTGCCATGTACGGCTTGCGCAGTGCCAAGTTGGAGCGAGGTATAGATTTGAGAATCACAGCTGAGGAACTGATGAGATCAAGGTCAATGACTGCTCTGTGCTATGACAAGTAATGGTTGGTAAGTAGCTCATAGCTGATCAGAAGCGTTAAGTATTTACTTGATTAATTCCTGTTGTTCCATGCTATGTGTCCTTATCTTGCAGTTTGCATACCGGCTGCCCTTAGGGCCGGTGCGTCCAGTGTGGTCTTGCTGCTGCTTTCCTAGTAGCAAGCCATGCTTGGGGTGGGCACATGAATGTTGGTCAATGCTGGCTAAATGTGGTAAACTATAGGTTATCAGCCGCATCGCCAAAATATCGATGCGAGCTGTGAGGCCACAGGGCCCAAAATCCGGGGGGCCAAAAACCTGGATGTGCCAGCAATTCACGTGCGCCTAACACGAGGGCTTGGTGGCTCACACCCTCGGGCCGTGAGAATGAAGTTGCTCCACACGTTTTGCGCACATGTTGTGCCGATCTGTAATCGCCAGAGTTCGCCGCTGGTCACCATCGGGCACCTGACCATTTTGCTTCGCCAATTGCTGAGAACAGGGGCGCAAAGCAGCTAAATGATCTGCAAGCAGCTAAGAGAACTGCGAGTCCTTCATGCAGCATGGAAGTGAGGCGGGTGGAAGGCCACAGTGGTCACCACAGGCCAATGCGTGCTATCACTGATTTGTGCGATGTGTGTTTGTGAGGCGGGTGCAAGAGTTCCTGCTGTATGCTGTGGGCATGGGTTCTTGCTTCTTCTTACCATGCCACATTTCGGCCGTCATTTCAGCAGAAGACCCTGCAAACTGCCATCAAAGGCGGGGGGTGTATCAAAGGCGGGGGGGGTTGTTCCATGCTATGTGTCCTTATCTTGCAGTTTGCATACCGGCTG
>VSDK01015424.1:3084-51547 GCA_009767595.1 Symbiodinium kawagutii
GACATGAAGGCAATCCTGGAGGCAGGAGGTGAGAAGAAGGCCATTCAGAGGAAGAGCAAGAAGGGAGACAAGAAGAAGAAGGACCCTGATGCTCCAAAGAAGCCAGCAGGCGGTGCTTATGGTTGTTTCATGGCCAAGAATCGAGCTGCTTTCCAAGAGCAAACAAAGGGTCAGCCTGCGACAGCTGTGTCCAAGATGGGAGCTGCAAAGTGGAAGGAGCTCAGTGAGAATGACAAGCAGATCTATGAGGATGAGTACCAGAAGAAGAAGGAAGCCTACGAGGAAGCCAAGAAGTCGTACGTTCCACCATCCAATGAAGAGTCAGAGGAACCCCCAGCGAAGAAGCGCAAGACCAAGGAGGGCTCCAAAGCAGCTGAGAAGGTAGAGGCGAAGGCGGCCAAAGGAAAGAAAGCAGAGGCAAAGCCAAAGGCGGCGGGTGCATGAAGGAACCCAAAGTCAAGATTTGAGATGTGCCACGCAGGCTATTACAGGCCATTCCCGGCCATTCCAGTTCAATCGACTTGCCTGCAAACAGTGAGATTTCAAGTTCGAATCCCAGAAACGGGGATGTCAATTGCGAGTTGAACCTATGTCTAGCAGGTATGTTCTTTGGGGCGCAATTGTCGCTGGCAGTTTCTGGCACGAGTCACGCTCTCCGTCAAAAAGTTGCCGGTTGTGCTCGGGATGCTCATTCTCAGTCTTGTCGGGCTTAGTGAGTTCCAATCTCCATAACCACAGATCCCTGGAAGACTGACGCAGCTGACCATCCAGATTTTACTTTTCACCTATACTTTCAATTTTTCCAGCCGTGTTTGTGTGTTGGCAATTTTGGTGACCGGAGATGCAAGGAAGCACAGGCATTCATCATTTCACACTAAATTCGTTAATTACAAATCAATGTTGCTGCAATGTGAGACGCTGTAAGTCACTGGTATTACCTGCACTCGATGGAGTATCTATGTAATTGGCTCTAAGCTTTTAGTGATAGTCGATAACTATAAACTGGGCAGTGGTTCCCTTTTTTGCTGCGGAAGGAGGGCTTCGTCGATGTGGATGTGGAGGCCGCCTCTCCGGAAGATCAGAGATTGATGTCATTTTATACGGGTCATGCAGTCATGCACTTCAGTTCTTCATGATTTTCTGCCATGATTAACTGTCGTTGGTAGTTCTCCCATATGATCATCCCCTTTTTCATTGCTAGCCACTACTAGCTGGGTATTGACCACTCAAGGCATTAAAAAGCAAGCAGGGTTCAACAGCATTACTAGTCATCTTTGAGCAGTACACTGGCTGTTGGCTGATCGTTGGGAGGGAGCCAGTCAGTCGGAGCCAGCGTATCCGTTCTCCCTTGAAAGGGGGAGCTAGGGAGCTACCAGAAGTGTTCTAGTCAAATGGGGGGTACTCAATGTTACTCATAGAATCAACCCTGCTTAGTCATATTTATATAGCAATAACCGGTCCTGATTTGCACAATTTGCCGCTATTTAGGCATGAGTCATTTGAACAAAAACTGTGTCAAATGACTAGCAATTATCACCATGATTGTTGCCGTCCTCAATTATTAACCATCATTAGCCATCATTAGCCAATGTTATCAAACTCAGTATCACGAACCACTAGTGGACCCGTATGAAGCTATAGACTTTGAGAATCACCATCACGAATCGTTCCGGTTCCCCAGTATGGATGTCTGACCTTTCAGCAGCCAGGAAAATTGACCATGCTGAGCCCACCACGATAAACCATCGTGAATGCCTAACATTCTGGTTTGGTCTCACGTTGCATGGGCTATTGACAAGAGGTGTTTTGGGCACAGATGACTTACTGTGCCTAACATTCTGTTTTGCTTTCATGTTGGGCTATTGCTGGGATAAAGTGAAATGCCATTCCCCTGGATTTGATCTTATGTGAATATCTGTGACGTTAGTGGGTGGGCAAATATTGGTGATGCTTTACGGTGGCAAATCCTGGGTGATAGATGGTGATTAGTTAGTGATGATCCGATGTGCAACTAAACAGTGCTTCGGCGGGTTACTGTCACAGGAACCGAGTGCCTTTTTCCGCATAATGAGCCACCCACTGTCGCTACTAACTACTGCACTGACTATATAACAATTTCTTTCCAATAACTGTCCAATGAACGATCATGTGTTTTTTTTAACATCGATGGTTTAGTATCTATTTATATATATATAATATTATTATATATTTATCTATGAATCTATGCCTTCGGGCAAACCCCCTGGAAGCCCTGGCAAAAAAAAATGCATACGCAGTAACATGTGAATTTAAATATGCATGATATGAGTTACTGTACATATAGATATTAGATATATTTACATATGCTATGTATACGTCTCCTTTTTGTCAATGTTTGCTGAAACAGAAATCAATGCACTCAACATGCTTGATGTGCAATGACAATTACCTCCACAAACCAACAAAATAGAGGCAAAGGGTATCCCCCAACAGACTCGCCATCATTTCAAAAAGGCCAAAATCAAAGTTGATCACACTGCAATCCACCGCTCACTGACTGCGAGCCCGGTCAAATTCCATTGATCTAACCCCGGCTTCCTGGTCAACCAGGCTACATGGCTACATGCCAGGTGCTGTCACGGTTGAAGCTATCGGTTGGCACCACTATGAACTAGCATCAAAATGGACCAGGCCATCGTTCATAACTACATAGATCTACATAGTGATGTTTGTCTAATCATCAAGCATGAATATTGAATCAACATGAATGAACAATTCTATTGAGACTTCAAGTGAATTTTGTTCCCGTGGCTTTGAGGGTCGCACCACGTTTGGTTTTCACCTTCGTGGCACAGCATCCCCTCGCGGCGGACAGGTGCGGCAACTTCAACATGTCATGGCGCATCCACGGGTTCTGGAAGTTCTTGGCGACACAAATCCGCTGGCGCCGCCTGTGAAAGCTGATGATCCTTCCGGACAAGTCACTTGGCTGCCTTGATCATCCATGATCTATTTGATGGCCATTCATTATATAACTTGTGTTAAGATTTTTTTGTGGCCACTAATAGTTAACAGTTCATAGTGATTTAGTATAGTTCATAGTTATTATATAGTAGTCAATGATCTATACAATGGTCATTGGAGTTATCTAGTGGTCATTCATGATCATTCAATGGTCGGTCATTGATAGTCGTTTGGTCCCCAAGCATTTTGACCAGACTGGGCCACTCAGGTGGTCATGCTGAAAACAATGCGGACCATTCCGGGAAAAAAATGTTAGGAAAGCATCAAAAACATTGAAATATGGCTATGGGTCAATACAAATCAACCAACTAATGACGGATTTCCACCAACAATAATAGGGAAATCAATGGCAAATGGTGGGGAACCAGGGGTACAGGGTTTTGACCCACAGCCATATAAGTCATTGGAACCAGCAGTTCTACTAACGTCGATTTTGTGAGCAAGGCACATTTGTTGCAGACTCTGGGTGTTGGAAGCGGAAAGACATATGGATCATCAATGGATCGTTCGTGTGTCAGTCAAGTCTAAGGCTTGTCAAAATCCGACAGCAGCCCAGAAAAAGATCCAGCAATGAACAAATCATACAACGTTTCGTTGCGTTATTTGTAGCTTCTCGTATCGATAACCATATCCATTGGGGAGCAGACAGTAATTTCATCACTATTCCGCCACTCGGCTCTCCGGAGCGTATTGCATATATGACTCCTGTATTGATTTGAATTTTTGGAAATTGGCATTAACCGTGCTAACATTGCTAAGAAAAAACTAAGATTGATACCCTATGGCTGAAATTCATACCACTTGTAGAGAACACGTTTCGATGTTTTGAATTTAAAGATGATGCAAATTCATATTGGTACTATCTACTACTAGTTTTTTCTCAGCAACTACTATGTGCTAATAAAACTATGTACTACTAGTATTCATATTTAGATTAAACAACTATGTACTACTAGTTTTTTCTAAGCAACTACTCTGTGTGCTAATAAAACTATGTACTACTAGCTATTCATATTGAGATTAAAAAAACTATGTCTAGTTTTTTCTAAGCAACTGGAACTGATCGATGGTACTTCCCTTCGCGCTCCCTTGGTCCCTCAGTGTTTAGGTGTTTCACTACGGCGATGACGATGAACAGCATGGCGAGGTCACCGAGTGTCGGGGCGCGTGCCGTGGTGGACATGTCGTCCTTGATGTAAGTCCAGAGGGGATTGAACAATTTTGGATACTGGCTGTGGGTCAATATTGACCATTAGTAATAACCAACAATTTCATAGGGAAAACAATGGCTATTGATGGGAACCAGGGGTACAGGGTTTTGACCCATAGCCTACTAACAATTAGTATCCACAATTGGTATCCACAATTTTGGATACTAACAGTTTTGGACTAATAGACCTTTGATGTTAGTTTTGGACACTATTTTGGATTAGTGTTAGGTAGATGTGGAAATGGAACCTTTTGGATGTTGAATCGAACCAATTTTGGATTGAACAATTTTGGATGCTATTTGAGTTCAGACTAGCGTGGTGCTGGGCAGGCTTCCCAAAAGTGATTGATGGAACTTATCGCTGGTGGTTAAACCCAGGGTTTCCAACGTAGATTTTCCCATCAACGATGCCACCTGCGAGCTCAACCTTGAAAACCCACGCGCTCGGCGCGCGCCGCGCAGGATTTGGAAAGTACATACGAAGCTTTTGAGCGCTTCACTGATGAGGTGGTAAGCAGACATGACGAGTTGGGATGGGTCATGGCTTAGCCTAAGAAAGGGGTAGTGAACCCATGCCAGCCGACTGGTCGATGTGAAGGGCTGCCAGGATGACCCACAGCCCATGTCACTTCCTGAGCTCAACAGGTAAGATGCAAACGGCAGCGACTGCAATGGAAGTCCCCATTTCATCCTGCCAGCATCCTGCGGGTCGCGTCATGACGTAGCATTTTTCTCCTTGTGCCTTTTTCGGTGGCATTGACAACATTGATTTGTCATTTCTTAGAGGTCACCTCCATGTGTTCCCTCAGAAAAATATGACTGTGGGTCAAAACCCTTAGTCCCCCTTGCTCCCCTATCATTAACCATTGGTTTCCTGTGAAATTGTTGGTGGAAATCCCAACCATTGGTTGGTTAACTGCTTGACCCAGCTCGCCAAATCCGTTGGGGGAAGATGTTCGCCTCGTTGCATGACGCAGCCCTGGCTGAAGCTCCAGTTGGTTGCGTTGACCAACGGGCGCACGGCGAAGCTGTGGGTTTTGCACGGCCCTCGAGTCAGTGCAGACCATGGCGTTGAGGCCGCGCATGGGAAGGTGGGGGACCAAGGATGCATATGTGGTTCACTTGGGTTCCCTTGGGTTCCCTTGGGTTCTCATGGCGAATCCATCTTGATTACATTCAGTAACCTCCTTAACCCTCCTTAAAATTTGGATTTGATGATGTATCACCAGCTATTTATGATGAAACTGGGGTCAGGTTGATACATTGGCCCGCCTCGGGAACATGATGGAAATGGAACAAGCAGACAACCTGTAGAACGAAGGCAACCTTTTGTAACGGAGGACAATGGAGGAACATATGTTTTTCATTGTTTTTCCATGTTCATTCCATTTCATTTTGGCGGTTGCTCATATCCCAAACCATGCAAGTAGCACAGGAAGTCAAAAAAAGATGTCCCGGACCTTGCGACTTCCATAGAACGTGAGAAGGAAGGATATCTCAAATGTCGCAAATACCATGTGAAGAGAAAGGTAGGATGTCCCGAATGTTGCAAATATGATGGGAATTGAGAGGCAGGATGTCCCAAATGTTGCAAATACCATGGGAATTGAGGGGCAGGATCCCAAATGCTGCGCATACCATGGGAAATGCTAGTTTCCAGTTCGGGGAACATTTGCCAAAAATCCCAAACCAAAAAAGTCCCCAAACAATTTTCCACCCTCTTTTGACAGGCTTTGTTTGATTTCGAAGATTGTTGAGGGCTTTTGGTTCATAATCATCGGAACTATCGAAACACACTTTCTGCGATTGTGGGTTTGGTCAGATCGGATCCAGTAGCACCAGAATGTCTCACAAAACAGTCAGAAATATCTCACAAACTACTCGTTGCCTATAGAAAAACATATTTTGAGCAGTATGGAAATGCTGGTCGCCATTTTTGGTGTACGAGGCAACCGTTGCCGGTGGGTTTGCTAAAGCAGGGGTCATTTAATGGCTTTCCTCAGCTACAGAGCTCTGAGGCTGAATGGAGTGAAACCATTTCCAACAGACAGGGTTTTGCTATAAAGTAAGTATGCATGTTTGCTTGCACGGGTGCATGCATATGTGCATATTTTCATATAGCTTAGAATATTTAGAATCCATCAATGCAAGACATACATGCAACCTTTTGCCTGTGATGTGTTTGTCACGAACATCTAGCACAAATCCAGGGGCAGACTCATGCAAAAGCCCTGGATATGTCACAGTTGCATAGTATGTTCCAGGCACCTCGTCAAACAACAGGACAGAAAACAATTTTGCTTGTAAACTCGTGCCGTGAAAAGTTCCTGACGGCGGGTTCTTCCCTCACCTGCTAGGTGGCTACTGCTGTTGCCATTGCCAACCTCCTTGTTTGCAACAAATCTGACTGCTGCTGGGCTCACTCCAACACCGCTTCTCGGCACAGAACGGCTGCGCTGGAAGAAGAGTCTCGTTGCCATGTCGACGGGTCAATACCACCAAAACTGATGCGACCCTCACAAAAAGTTTGTTTCATGTTGGGATTACCGTTGTTAGTGGAAGCACCCAATAGCTATAGTCATCAGCTCATCCTGCTATGTTTAGGGCTGCATCCATCCCAAGTGATGCGCGATGTGTTTGCCGGAATGCAACAAGTTTGGCTTCTGGGATCAAAGACGCTCCTTGATCGCGCAAAAAAATCCCGGAAAATATACATCCGCAAAAGTGTCTCCGGCAGCGTGTCAGATGTCGACAGGTTTGCAGAAGTTGGTTGCGCTTTTGCCCAAAGTCGCGATGATCCCTCCTGGCTTTGGCAGGCGCGATTCTTTAGCGCCCTGTTGCTGATGGTATGAGCTTGTCCTGTTGAGAATTGGGGTCCATGGCGGAAAGATTGAATGGCATGTTTGGTCACAGGCTGGTGGTCACCGTGCCGCGTGTGTTCCAGATTGCAACCGGCACCCTTGAACCGAGGGGCAGAAGAGAACGGCATTGCTGAAATGACTCATGAGTCATGTGATGGGGTCCAGTTTACATTGGCAACATATCACAGATCAGATTATTGAAATCTAGCATGTCACTTAGACTTAGTCATTACCGGAGTGAGGGAACGCGACGACCTGCATTTGATGATCTGGCTACTACTTCCTTAGCCCACTTGATGGTCAGCCGCTGCAGGCCGGCGAAGGAACCTTTTATTCCTGTTCCTGAGCGAGAGATCGAGTGCAGGGTTCAAGCAAAACTACCCGGAACATGGTTTTCGGAACAGAAGGCCTCAAATTTGATCAAGTTCAGGTATTTGGGTAGTTGTTTACGAGGCCAATCAATGCCGAGGTGGTGGGGTCCACTGGCTGCCCCGATCATCCACGATTTGTGCATGGCCCGCCTCGTTGCGGTTGGCAGTTCTGGTTACATGGTGAATTGTTCATCAACCATCAATGATAAGCATGGATTTACCATCAACCAAACAGAGACAATATCAACCATGAAATGAAGCATCATGAACCACTGGTTGATAGAAGCCATTAATGGATATTACTGGTGCTTAATGGTCAATATAACCCATCATCAACCACATGGAATGAAGCATCATTAAGCATCATAAGCCATCATTGACCACTGGTGGTTGTGGGTTGTTGGCAGCTCCAGGGGAGTTTGCGCAATTCATTCAAAGTGATAGCGAGTGGAAAGACCGGTGACCTTTTCCTGAGCACGTGAGCGGATGCAAACAGCTTGGTTAACTCACGGTTAATTGATATGGTCAAAGATGGCTTTCCTGGATTCCTATGAATAGCAATAACATAATAACGCTTCGTAAATGGTTCATTATTCGTTAACATATATATCATATATAGCTGATTAATGAACATTGTCAAACATGGGTGACTTTTTATCATAACGGTTCACTCATGAACCAACCATCGACCAACATGATCCATCCAGAAGCCATCATTGACCATCTCAGCCACCATTCTGCAACCAAACAGATCCATGTTGCAACACCCCTGGCACTCCCACAAGCGTACGAGATGAAAGCAGCGAGTTGGGTTTGGGGGTGAATGGGGGTGATGGAGGGGGTTGGAGGGTTGGAAGGGTGGGGCGGCGGTTGCAAGTGTTTTTCCCGCCGGGGGAGCGGCTCCATGCAACTTGCTGTGTGTCCCTACATGCCCTACAGAATCCCGCGGCCATCATGAAGCAACGAGCAATTAAGCGAGATTGACCATTAACCAATGAGTGACCAATCAGTAACTATCAATAAACATCATTAACCATCATTGCCTATCATTAACCATCAACAACCATCAATAACCATCATGAGCCATCATGAGCCATCACTAAGAACCGTCAACCATCATTAGCCATTTTCAACCAAGCACGAGCCATCGCATACCAACCATTCAGCATCATAAACCAACCCTACTCTTGCATGATACACCATCATCACCGAAACATTAACCATTGATCATCATTGACCAACCATTAGCCATCATCAACCGACATTAGACAATAGATACTTTTCATTTGCTTATAGCTTGCTTCTAGCTGGCATTAGCTGGTGGATGGGTGAACAAATATTTGTCTCTATGCACGCGCATGATTTTTTGCTCACTGGAGTTGGTGAGTTGGTTGTTCGGTTAATGAATTGATTGGTTTAGATCCATGTTACTTGGGTACTTGGTCGCTGATAATAGGTTAGCAATGATCCAAACCTGTTAGTAATGACAGTTATGATATAGTCGGCTTGCTTGCTTGGTCCCTGAGGCTGGGTAGAGGGATACGACTGGGCCGAGGCAACATGCCCGTCCGAGGGGACATTGGCAGCATGTGTGTCGACTCCAACGGGCAGCCTGACTACACTTCGTTGTATGCCACTTGTCGGTGCCGGGAATGGCTACTGCTCCTGGCTGTGGCACTGACTAATGGAACTTCTTTGGGAAGCGACCGGGTACAGGAGATTGATAAGGGCATGGCCGGCTGTTAAGGGGATGGGAACAAGAGATTGGAGATGTTGTGAGGAGTGTGGTGGATTTTATCCTTGAAACTGATTGTACAATTAAGTGGATGTGGCTCAGAGAATGGTGAAGTACAAGTACCAACAGCTTTGCCAACACAGTTTTGGCAGCTGCTATTCCTATTGATTGAATAGAAATAGAAGTGGAAAGGAATTTCGACTGAAGCAACCAGCCAACAAGGGGTGACCTGTCTCCCTGTTTTTCGATGATGAAGTATTCGCATGCGTTGCACTTTAGAAACTCAGAGCTTTTCTAGTGCTTGTACCGTAGCATGGTTGAAGTCCACCCACACGCGCACACATCCATGTACTCATGTAGGAGCATGTGTGAAGCATTCATTTCACAACAGGCTTGGGATCGAAAGTACGTTTCGCTTGCTGTGCTTGCTCAATTTAACATGCAGGTGTCCCAGATTTAGCTTGTAATTCTACACAAACGCTTGTCATTCTACACGTGCTTGCAACTCTTCACAAACGCTTGTCATTCTACATGTGCTTGAAACTCTGCACAAACGCTATTATGATTGAGTCTGATATTATGGCTACCGCAGCAACTTCTTGTTTGATTAAAAAGGTGGAGATGTTTAGTTCTGTGGCAACTCTGTGGGGCTGTTCTTCCGCATGTCATTGAGGTTGATTTGAAAACGGCTCGCCGAAAGAGCGGATGTTTTGCTTGGCTTGCAAGCTCTTGCGCAATGGTAGCTTGATGGCACGGAGAGATCTGTGTTGCCCATGGCTAGGCCATAGATTTTGGAAGCCAGTGACAAGGAAACCAACAGCATGTACAAGAACATTGGGAAGTACAACTGCAAACGATGAGAGCCGAAGCAGCAGAATAATGCCACCAACACCAACACCTCCGACAACGGCAGCAACAGCAGAAGCAACAACAACAACAACACCACCACCACCACCACCAACAACAACAACAACAACAACAACAACAACAACAACAGCGACGACACCAGCAACACCAAACACCAAGACCAAGAACAATTTCAATAAAAACAAGAACAGCTGCAGCAAAAAGGGCCACAGCACCAAGAACAAGACCACCAAGACCACCAGCACAGTCATAAGTAAAGACAGCAACAACAGCACCAGCGACAGCGAGATCAATGACACCAACACTAGCATCAACTATAGAAACAAGAGCAGCAACAACAGCAGCAACAACATTCCCACCCGTACCAACAAGAACGCAAACAGCACCAACATACACAAGTGCATCGACGTCCGTTCATGACCGGCATACCCACCCAAAGCCATCAACGCTGAGGACTTCAGACGTATGCAACGAATCGAGTTTGACTTCGATGTGAAGAGGTGGGGCGGCTTTGGTGCTCTGTGGAAACATGATGCAACATGGCTCCTAGTGTTGAAGAGTTGCTCAGGCCAAGTAGTGATTGACCGGTGAAGACGAATCATGTGCAATCATGGTCGGCTATCACCAACAAAAACTTTAATCATCCATAGAGTTGCAAATGTTCAGAAATATTGCTTTCCTAACAATCGAAATAATGGCCAACTCTTAACTAAGGGTACGTCACTATAGCAATGCCTACAAGTAACCAAATGATGATTGCACCTGAACATGTAGACTTTATATGCAGTATATGAGCCAATGCACACATGCGCACATGTTTACATTTGTGCATGGTGTACTTACTTTCGGAAACTGTATGCTATTTCTGGGTGATAATTCATGATATCATTGGGAATGTTCAAAGCCTTCCTGGAAGTAGATTGGTTTCCGGAGGCATCATCATTGCTTGAATTTGCCATCAATTGCCGTGGCAAATTCACTCACTCGTTGGCCATCTTTGACCAGGACTTTAGCCTGCTAGCACCTCATTACCGCAGGGTCATAAGCTAGTTCTTATACATTTTTGGTACCATCGATCAATCATTTTTATCACCCAACGTTGGCAACCCAGCACTAATAAACCACCATTGCTAAGAATAGCGAACTATTAGTTTCAGCATCATGAATCATGAATCTCATAAACAGATGTTTTGATGAGCCTTCAGCCTTCAGGGATCGGTAATCCAGTAATAACCATGAAGCCACCATTACCCACGATGAATCATCAAGAATCATCCATCATTGTCAACCATCATGACACTATGGCTATGCAAGCATCATAGATCATCATCAATCACCATTATTAATAAGAAGTGACCATGAATGCACCATAATCAATTACAATTGATTACCATTTCCCCATCAAATAACCCAGTTCACAAACCATTTAATCATCATTTAGCCCGTCATTTAGCCATGTAACCAACCATTTTGGCGATCATCAACCATTGTTGTCCTGACCCCCAACCAAAACTAAATTAGCCATCACTGTTTAACCATCAGCCATCACCACTGAACCGTCAGTTGACCACCAATCGACATCATCATCATCCACTTTTAGCACAGCAATTGCAGCGTTTTCTTTGTATCTTCCTACTTGGGTCTACCAGCTGGGGCGCTATAGATTGCAAAACAGAGGCCATTGAACAAGCTGGTGATACCATATATCTCCCATAGTACTTCATGTATCATCAATTATCATGTTATATCTCCCATACCTAGCAGTCAACCTGATATATGACTCCCAAACCTAGCAGTTAGCCTAGACATCACGCCCACCACCGAAGCGCCAAGCTCGGGGCCGTCCCAGCTGACCCATGGAGACGTCACCCCGGGCACCGGGCACCGCGGCGCGCCAGTTGCGGATCCGTTTGGGCGGCGCCGTTGTGGATCTCTCCTGAGCCCTGGCACTGGCCCGGAGGCACCTCGGGTGAGGTGGACCTGGTGGAACCTGGGCGAGAAAGGCTGGCGGAAGAAGATGCCGAAGGGGAGTGATGGTGAGTTGAGGCTGAAGGATGTATGTAACAAAAAACTAAATAAATATATAATATGTAAATATGTATTTATATATATATATATTTATATTTACAAGTGAGCAACAGCTTTTATTTGTGCAATTCATTCCAAGCAAAGGGCTTGCGCTATTTTCGTTCCTCTCATCCATAGTTAGCTGGTGAACGAGATGGGTCCGCCAGACCGAACTAGATCTGTTTATTTCAATACCCATACCAATTACCTGTTTATAAAAAGGTTTGATTGACCGAGATACCCCAAACTGACGTTATCCAGGCCGACTCACAGGTACGGGTTGAACATGGTTGAACCGCCAGTTGCAATCCGGCTTTGTTTTCAGTAATGACATTATCGAACCGCCCAGTCATTTGGAGAGCTGAGAGGGGCTACATGGCACTTCCTTGGCCCAACCAGGGCATCGTAGGACCCTTCTTCGCGGCAATGCTTTCCATGTTTCATGGATGCGGGTCAAAGGCAGCAAGACTTTGCAATGCACGGAGAGGAGAAAATCATAGGCAAGGTGATTCACGCTATTCATCAAGTTGCTTCATGCAATGCTCATGATTCTCCAGGTCGTTAATTGCAGTCCATGCTGTCACACGTGTTATCACGTGTTGCGGCATGGCCTTTTCGCTTCCGAGGTGATACGAAGCGAAACCGATGATACGGAAGTATGGTAGTATACAAGTTGACCAAGGCCATACAACGACAGTTTAAGTTAATGACCAGTGGGAGGTTGACCAAAAGCCAGTTTACAACTGAAAGATTTGGTTTTCCATTGGCGTGGTGCATGGTCACAAAGCTTGCGCTTTCATGCCTCGCTTTTTTTTTTTGGTTTACCTTTTCTCAACACTTTCGTTCCCCCCTTGACCCCCACTTCACTTGAAGCGACAGTACCTTGAACGAACGTGGACGTCGGATCATCACTCCCACTTCAAGTTGAACGAAAGGATTTCAGCGTCAGCAATTCGTTTGGCCCATCTAATCTCAGGATTTGCTTGGGTATATTCAGAAATGGCATTCAGCTCGATGCAGCCAATGAATTGTGATGAATATCCTGCTTCCTCGGGCAGAACCGTATGAATCACTATTATCATCTATTATCGCATTAACTCAAACCTTTCACCGTCCATTTGTCGGTCGTGATTCTGTTGCGGACACTGGGTTTCTTAAAATATGTGCCCATCAAATATACCCCGGGTGTATATAAGCTGGGTATTTTGCACTTGTTTCCCAACCACGTTTGCCTTTGTGGGTGTATTAACAATTTTCATGAATTACGTTTGCATATGCTGCATATGCTTTAATTTGTTAAATGAATTACATTTGCATGTACTTATGAGGATTATACGGATTTTGAAATCTGCTGGAACCTGATTTCCAACTTCCCCTCACGACGCTATAGGAAGCTTGTCCAGTCGGCTCTCTTCATACCAACTTTGCCACTGGTGGCCATGTGCCTTGGCGGTCATCTGATCTCACAGCGGTGCCTGATATCACTGGACGCCCCTGACATGCATCGGAATCTCTAAGAACGATGAAGGGAGTCCAGGGAGAACCTCACATTGGTGGGAAGACATCATGACACCTCCGAGAGCGTTGTAGTTTAGGCAGTCCTCACCTGCAATTTGAAGATGATGACGCAATCATCTCTACGGTCCCATTTGTCATGAGGCCTAGGGAAACATGCGTTGGTTATAAGGCTGAGTTCACTGAGAGCCTCACCCAATGGTTGGTAGTTTGTGGATGGTGTAAACATGAAAGGTCTCAATCTGAGATGATCTGAGGGTGGCTCATCAGCAAAATTAGCTTCTATATGTAAATCCAACTGATCATTCCGTTTTGGATGTGTTTTTGATCCAGTTCATGCAAGAACATGCTGGAATTCCTTCAAAGTCATCTTGGGATCACGCCAATTTTTTATCCTGGGTTGGAATGCTCAAATGATGATGATTCTGAGTTGCAACTCTCAAACAATAGGAGGCACCTATGACTGCTTATTTCCTACACCAAGGGGCACCACCGCCGATCAACTGCTGCTTGACTTTTGTAATGTGCCACATGGAAGGTTTCAACAGGAAGTCCTGGTCAGGTGGTAGTTGATTTGGTTGAGCTATGGTTTGATCATGACGCGTGGCGGCCACGTGGCGTAGCTCCAAAATAACAATCTACAATTGCTACAGCTGTTGGTAGTGGAGATATGTGGTCTTTGTTTTTCGGCACGCGTCAATATATGTGGGGATTTTCAAGCGTTTTCTTGAGTGAATTTCAATGGCTGCTGCATATTCTGCCGGCTGTCAGACTTCATGACAGCTGATCGGATTACAGCCAAGGTAAACTTCTGGGATCAGTAGCCTTATGTAGCCTCGTGCCTCAAGGCAGACGCGTGACATAGGTGTACTCAGGCATTGATTTTGTGGTGATATGTGGTGATATGTGGTGATATGTGGTGATGCGATATTATGGAGACTGGATCGGATGCGGAAACAAAGATCCCAAACAACGGGCTAACGGGACAATGTTGGGAGAGGTTCATGTACACGCCAGGCATGAGCATATGGTTGTTGACCCACATGCATTTGGCTATGGGTCAATATCAACCAACCAACTAAAAGGGGATAATCACGCAACAATCATAGGGAAACCAATGCTTGATGATAGGGGGAACAAGGGGTACGGGGTTTTGACCCACTGCCATTTGGATGTTGGCATCGCGGCTGCCAGGAAATGTCGAGCCCAAGCTGCAGTAACAGATGCGCCTGTGGTTGTTGCTGCTGCTGCTGCTGCTGCTGCTGCTGCTGTTGTTGTTGTTGTTGTTGTTGTTGTTGTTGTGGTCGTTGTTGTTTGCTGTGAATTGGTGGTTGACCAATACCAGCCATCATTGCTGCCCCTTCAGACATACTTTTACAATATACTGTACGGCTTATTTTGGGGGAGATGAGATGTAATTTTTGAGGCAGGGACAGGCCACCCACCACAGCAACGGAGGTCAAGCAGTGGACCAGAAGTATTGGGATGGAGCACCCATCAGACATCGTGGGATGAATGCTAGCTATATAAGACATCGGCTACAGCTTCGCAAAAACTTCCCCAAAGCAATTGGCTATTTGGCTATAGCTTTTGAGGACATGTGGTGAATAAACATGTAACGGCCATGAGAGCAAATGGTCAGTTGCTCGTTGTTGGAACCGTTGATGTTGTTGAAAGCGGTGTATCAGGATGCGGTTGGATATTGATTGCAGCAGCAGTTGAATGCAGGTAATTAGTGAAGTTGAAGATTCACCGGCACGCAGCCACCTCCGCGTAGCATGTGCCACCGCGAGACGCTGGTGGCACATCCAGTTCTCAGTTGGTCAAGGGAGCTGATGGTAGTTGGTCAGTCGACTACTGCATTGACATTGCTCGTTCATCAGATCAGTTGCTCTGTCGTTGCCAATGGCAGGGCTTTCCATGGCTGCCATGTCCTGAGGATTGGCGACCCGGATGATTTAGGTCCGAAGCATATGATCATGACCTTAGCTGCTCGGCATGAAGCCCGTGGCCCTGGGGCTTGGGGCTAGGAACCTCCAGGGATCAAGGCAGCGTATTAGCAGGCAAAATCATGGATTGCCGGAGTTGGTAGATGCTGTGCTGTTGCTGTATTGGTGTTGCCAAGCTTTCATAAAGATGTTTGAAGCGTGATTATCAGACATCGGCACCATGTTTCCATTTGAAGCTGGAATGGTGATCAGATGCGATCAGTGATCACTACTTTTTTGATAAGTGCTCATTTAATGATCAATGAGGATTTATCAGTGATCCTGTCTTTTCTTTCAAAACCGTCCTTCAGTTTGCAAAACCTTTGGTGGACCGTTTGGCCTTCGCTTTCACAGTTCCTTGATGTTTGTATGACTGATGCATCCTGTTCACCCAAATGGGGGGTTCTCCACATAGAGGACCCCAAAAATGGTTGGTTTATTTATTTTACTTGGTTCTTTAATGGCTAATATTGGATGTTTTGGGGGTACCCCTATTTTGACACCCAAATTTGCCAGGCTAATGGCATTGATGGTGAAGATTGGTGAAATGTTTTGCCAGCCTTTCTCATTTGCAGATACCTGCGTGTTCGATGTCTCTTAGGCATGCATATCCTTGCGTAAGCACAGGATGAGGGAACCGCCACAGGATTCCTATAAGCACAAGCCGCTGACTTTGAAAATTGTCGTAGGGGCGCACCTGTGCTGAACTCACAAATGTTTGCAAGCGTCAAGTCGGACATATGGCACTTTCTCTGGTGGCTTGGCATGAAACCTTGTGACTTACACCAACCATCAAGGTTTCCACAGTTTGCTGGCGATGACGAATACGCCTGCTGTTATTGCCAAGGTTGATGCTGCTTCCCCTCCATTGATGAACATACTCGTAGTTGCCCATGCGAGTAGCGTCAAAAATGCTCTTTGTCTATTGGTTGGTAGTTATAAGCCGCTGCAGGCTTCCGATACGTGGATCTTTCATAAAACGTGGGAACAGGCGCTCATGGTGAGTGCATTGTGCTGCCCTTTTAGTGTGGGATACTCCGTTATTGTGGCAGCACTCGAATCAATCAATGAAGCAAGCTGGAGGATTCTGGTACACTGACCTTGATGCTGCGAAATCCAAGTCCTCCTTTGCATATAAATCTCCTCCAAGGATTCTTCCGGCAGTCTTCTTACTGGAGGAACACTGAGGAGACGGTCCGCGGGTTGGTCACCGCAGGGCATGATGTCGAAGGCTCTAGGGATCGGGCATGAGAGTTGCCAAGAAACATGAGTCTTTCCTGATTAAGAAACCCACGAAGTCTTAACTTCACGGTGAGCTCTCTAGCGGCTCAACAATGCAGTCAATGACCTAAGGAATGCTATCATGTTTGATTGACCCTTCGATATTATGATATAGTTTTGCCCCCAGGCATTGCTAGCTACAACTTTTTGCGCCAGGCGCTAGTTGCTACTGTCCATGGTGTTTTGGGGTGGGCCATTCACTCGACATGGACTGCCGTTGGTCACTGGGCTTGAAGGGTTGCCAGTTGGAGTCGTGAGGACTGAAATCTGCGATCTGGGACCTGTGAACTGCAAGCAGTCAGCCGCTGGTCGTTGATTTGTCAGGGATGCTGAGCGGTTCCAAAGGTTGATGTTTCATCACGCGCGTAATCATGGTGAACACTGACTGCTGGATGCTAGCCGGGACGAGCATCACGTCAATCCAGAAGTGATCAAAAAGGTCATCAAAGGTCTTCAAAGCTTCGCGGCCTTGTGCTATAAACTGATCGGATTTTATCACTAGTCAGCTCTGCATTTCGTAGTATCATCCATGAAGAGCACGCTGAAGCTGTTCTGGACACGGCCTGATCAGTCAGTATGCTCCAACACTTCACCGACCGCGTAGCCGGAGGGTCAACCGTTGGGGTTGTCAAATGAAGCACCGGTAGTGGTTTCTTTGCGGATTTTGGTTGCTAATGGTAGGCCTATAGTAATGAGCGACCCTCAGTTTACCTCGAATAGCTGGTGATTTATCGGAAATATAGAGGTCTATTCAGATGGATCTAACTCACATCAAGCATCAGAAGCCTAGCCGTTCACTCAATAGCCATTGTGAACCATCATAGACCAACAACAACCACCATGAACCACCACAAAGGAAGCATGGTGGTGGAGTCAGGCTTTCCATGATCATTTCAGGTTCGGTAAACATGCCACCGTATCTGACTGAATTCATCGAATATATTTGGCTCATTTGGATTATGAATATATACATATATATTTTTTGCGGTTCAAGGGCCCGTGGCATCCAGGTGAACATGAATGACCAAACTTGCTGAACTATTCCAATGTGAACGTTGCAATTCTTTTTTGGATGGTTGGTTTTGTAACCATATGGCTATACGTAAATACGCTGTACATGGATGGGTGATCACGTCACAGCCACCACTGTCCACTCAAGGAGTGCATATATGATTTGTTGGTCGGGTCCCTCGCAACCAGAAGCAATGTCAATGATGTCAATGTCATCCTGCCCTTTCCCCGCACAATTTTAGATTTACATCCCCATTTCAGTCGCCTTAGCTCGCCATTTTGCAAGATTCAATCAAGGCTTTGCCTGAGATTGACGGAACCCATCGGAACCGAAAACCATCACCCGAGCAAACTCTCCTCTTCATTGATCATCAAGACTTGAGGCTGTTTTGCCATCGGGCGTACCATCAACCACCAAAAGTCACCGTTGGTTGCCATGTATTGGATTCCTCAATCTAATCACTAGCAAGACTATCAATGATCAAATATTAAAATCACATGTACATAACCATGATCATGTGTAATCACTTTTCATCAACCACTATGCATCACTCTTTCAACTACGACCATTGATTCCTGAAATAGAGCCTTACGTGGCGCACATCAGGCTTACTACGAGGACTTCATGAGCAGGGTCATCCCCACCAGAGGGCGAGGCGGAAAGATGGGCTGGTTGGTGGTTTTGTAACGGTTAAACCACCAGGCAATAATGGTTAATGATGGTTAATTATAGGGTACCTATATACTACTCGTTAATGATAGGGAATAATTGGTAAAACAATGATTAGTTGGTGGTTTGCTTGGCATTTGTTCCCCCAAACAGGTTTACCATGGTTTACCGATATAGGGTTCTACTCCTCTGAAATGGGTGCCTGCTTGGACTGCTTGATGGCAGACTTGTTTCCCATTTGTCTCTCAATTCTCTCTCATGTGTATCAAATTTTTCCTTTACTTGTCTCCCGCTTGCTGATGCCTGGAATGCATGATGCCAGACCTCTCTCCCATTTGTTTTCCATTTGTCTCCCACTTCTGCAATCCCATTCTGCTTGGATATGACTTGGGCACTAGTCAACATGATGACTCAGTTTCTATTGCTTGTTTTGTTTGTCCGCAATATTTGGAATAGTCGATGACCTAACATTTTTTTTGGGTCGAGACCACCGCCCAGCTAGATGTTGGTTAATGATTGGTCAGTGGTTGGTGATTGATTGCCTAGTCAGGTACCATTCCAAATTTGTTTAGTTGCAAGTGTATCAGCCATAAACTGCCAAAGACAACATTTGCTGGCAATTTGCTCAGCCATAACATGAGTTGGCAACTACTGGTTTGACATGATTCAACTAGGCGAAGGCGCGGGTGTATGTTGACCTTGCATGCAACTAGTTGCATAGTGCAACGGGAACAACTCGCTTCTATGCCCTCGCTGGCATGGACCTAGAGTTCCATGCAGCAGTTGAGATCCTGGTGATTCATAGCCAGAAATATATGGTAGGATTTGACTACCGGAAGAGTGCCGGGAGTTGGTTCACCATCGATGGTTTCCTGGTGCCAAGCTTGCTGACCCTGCGAGCAAGTCGCCAGCTCGCGAGGCCAAAGCTTTCCTTATACGTTCCTTTCGGACATTTGGAATGGCCTGGCCCTTGGACATCCCGTGCGAAGAGTTGGTCCTGGCAGTCCAAGCTTAAAGATGGTTGGAACATGTTAGAACCATATAAACCAACCAAGCAATGGTATCAAATGGTTAACTAGGTGTCAAATGATTGGCAATCAGGGATGGTGACCAACAATCCAAGCAGTTGTTCACCAACAACAGCAGGGATACCAACAATTAAGCAGCAATACTAGGGGATCGACCACCTAACCAGCAAGTTTATGGTAGATAACAAGCAACAATAGTAGGGAATACAATGGTTAAGAATGTTACCATACTACCGCCGGGAAGGCTGCTGTTCGAAGTCATTTATATGAAGTTGATTGTTATATAGATTCTAGGGAATCTCAAGATTGGAAGGAGGGCAAGGGCAGGGTGGCCTTGCGAAGGGCTGGGATTGCTGATGGGAAATCCAGCACCATTGAACCGTTCACCCGAGGTTTTTCAAGCTTTGATCCATTCGCAGTAGATGTGTGAGGGGAGTCTTCACCTGTGGCACAGTTGTTCGCAATGGTTGCATGCAAATTGCCAATATGTGGACATATTTGGGAAGTATACACAAAAATGCTCTATGCCCAACTCAACAGTTTCCCCGCTAGAAATGAGTGAAATGATCTTTGGAGTGTACAGGTAGCACATTGGACAGACACAATGACACATCCGTAATCACCGGCCGGAATCTGCTGAGCCTGGCTGTATTTGCTAACCCCTTGCTGAAGGCATCGTGTTTTCAGTCGCTAGCCATAATATCATCAGACAATTGATTGAATTCCTCGGCGATAGCATTTACAACTTCCACAGGAATGACTGAGTTTACCAACACTTTTGACTCATGATGATTCTCGGACATTGATCATGTGTTGGTGCTCTTGATCTGGGGCATCCACGCATGCTGCATGCCAAGCTTTGCTGCCACGGTGGCCTGTTGAGGCTATGGAGGCGACGAGGGGTGGACAGGCTGCGGAGCAAGGAACAATCCCCTCTCAGAGTGTCAATATGCCACTTGGAGTCACAACTGGGATTCACTCAGGGACCCACTACTGGATTCACAACTGGGATTCACCACTGGGATTTTTTCAGACTTCAGCAGTCACAACTGGATTCACTTGGTCAAAGTTGGGATCGTGTTTTGGGCCAAGATGGGCGAAGCAGCGCGTTTCTTTTGCTGATTTTTCCTTGCTTTGTTGTACACAGCGCCTAGGGAGCTCAACAATGGGTGATGGTGGTTGACACTTTTTCATGAGCTGGTTTCGGTTAATTATGTCTAGTTTCATCATTTAATCACGGGGTCAATGTTTGGGTCGCCGCAGTTTTGAAACAAGTCAGGTCTCATTGAAATATAGCTTTCAGCTGTTCACTCCTGGGGGTTTTCAAGTGGCATTAAGTGGCCAACTTCCCTACGGCAAAAGGGCACATCTACGGCACATCGAAGATCAACACCAGTTGCTGTTGAAGGTTGCTATGGTGTGATCTTTGGCCCGGTCCCAACGGTGGGTTGCCGACATGGGAGAGGCGCCCGGCTTTGGAGGGACCTCATTTGAGATACCAACCCTTCCAGTTTTCTTGTAGGCAACCAGGGAGCCCCAAGTGCGGATGGTTCTTCAATGCAAATAGGTAACTGGAAGGGTAGGGATGCCTGTCATTTCTCTTTGTGGCATTGGGCAGCAATTCGATGCAAAGCCCGTCTCCGCCAAAAGATTCCTTTTGCTTTTGATCCCTTTCCGTTGCGAGATGTTCCTTCAAAAAGCAAGAGCCCCAAACCACTCACCAAGTATTTTCTTGAGAAAATGCTGACTTGGTTGAACAAATCAATATTTGTTCAACAAAGCCAAGTGATCCACGAAACCATTCCTGCGCGTGCAAGTTAGCACCTTGCTTTGCACGTGCCACACATTGTTGGGCAGCTGAGGTGGTGAGCAACATCAAGGCGGCTCGCAGCGAGGTTGAGTAGGTCATCTGACTAGTGAGTTGAAAAAATGACTTCTAGTAATTGGTTCATAGAAATCATGGAGGCCAGTAAACCAACTAGTAATTGGTCAATAGTAATTGGTACGTAGACTATTAGTTAAAACCAAGTGAAATTGACATTAAATTGGACGACTACTAGTAAAAAATAGTCCATTCGTCTAGTAGTGCTAAGACACCAATGGTCTATTGGTAAACAAAGGTCATCAACTGTAGCCAGTAACCAATTGTCTAATAGACTCTTTGGGGGGTTCTCAAGCCATTGGGGACCCCAAAGTTATGGATGGAATTCATTAGTCAATTGGTTAAGAAGCTGGATGATAACTGGGAGCACCGGGACTTTGAGAAACCACTATTTATGATAGGTAAATCTATTTATGACTATTTCCCAATATAGTTATAAAGTGTCTACTATTAGTATGAATCATATTCAATCCTTTATTTGAATGTGACGTTCGCTATGCCAAGGGGTGCAATTGTTCCAGCCATGGTGACCTCCAGGACTCAAGGTCAATTTCATTCGTGTGCGTTGCTGATTTCCGTTTTGCCGTCGGGCATGGTTGAACACAAGAGGCTCGTCGCGCCACTTGAAATGCCAAAGTTCCAACAGCAGTTTTTCTGGGTATGGGCCCGGCCAGCAAGTTTGCGGATGTCCTATGATGATCATGATGTCCTATTCTAAACGTTTGGTTTCCGTGGTGTTTTGTTTCCAATCCACATGGTAAAATAGTGGTTTCTCAAAACAGGGGTCCTCCAAGCAGTTGGTCAATTACCACATGGAATCTACCACTTCGACCCATGGGGATGTTGGTTCAACATGGTTCGGCCACCGCCACCGTGTTTGCCAGGTCTACACTGCAGACCAGACACCCATGTTCAGTGTCTCAGTTGCACCGATGTGCGGCCACTGATATGATTATAGAATCTTGGCTGACTTGGGAGTACCCCCATTTTTAAGAAACCATCACATGAGTGAGATGATGCAACCCAGGTAACCTCCTTGAGAATGTGATAGAAAGAAATTGTGGTAACTTGTGGTTGAAATTTGGTCAAGGTGACATGGCATGATGTGATGCAACCTGCACCTTCTATCACACCAAGAAGGTCTGAACATGCGTTTGATAGCTGCCGCACAACAGGAATATGAACAGACAATCAGCAAGTGACCTGGCATCATGATTTGCGATTACCCGTTGAGATTCTCAGGTCAAGTAATTTTGGCGTCAAATTAGTCTTGAGGTGTTCCAAAGTTTCAAAAGCTGGGCACTTGGGGCAAGAAAACCTTCAGCATGCTCAGATTCACCCCCCAGCTGGACGTCCATGTGGCACATGCTGATGCTACAAGTTATCAAGTTGCTTTTGTCAATCATCCATAAACATCCACAAACTATTTGAATGACCTGGCTGTTTTGGGTTAACCCATCGAGAACCTGCAGATTGTGGGCTACCAGAGAGGCGGTCCCTCTCCAAGGTGGAAAATGTGCCGCCTTCAATGGTGATGCCGTCGCGGAGGCCGCCGCGAAAGCCAGCCTTACTGCGGGAGCAGCCATAGCTGGCTGCTGGTTGGGAGGGAGCGATTGGGAGCCAGGGGATGCCAGGGGTATCCTTCTAGCAATTTATTAATTGGTAGTTAAGCATCCTTTCATCAAAATACTGGGCTCATCAAACACAATCCCTAATCATTGAGGAGATTCAAGAGTTTACGAATTTTCGGATTGTTAGATCACAGAAGGTGATCAACGTACATCCCAGAAATCGGTGGCGAAGGGTGGCGCTGGATGGAAAGCACTGCTGTGACTGGCCATGCCTCTCCGCTCACCACAGCCAGGTGGTTGAGATCATTTAAAGTGAGCCACTTCAACAGCACCTTGGCACAGGATGAGCACGCGCCTGTAAGGAGGGTCCTGCCCCCTGCGGGTCGCTGCATCCGCCTGCCCTTTTTGCGACCCTGCCATGGGAGGTCGCGGCAGCGAAGTTCACGGCAGTTACACTGCATTTTCTGATGTGTCATGATATGTCTCAAGGATATACCAAGGATAGGCTATCTCGTGGTTTGGGAGGGAGCGATTTGGAGCCAGGGGTATCCAGAGCTAGCAGGAGGCTTCTAATCAAATGGGAGTAAATTGGGTGGGCTAAGCTGGGTATGGAAAATTCACGAAATTTCACCATTAATAATTCTTTATTATGGTTCACCTTTTGATACCTGATACCTGGTGATTTAGTTTCTTTAGTTTGCTGGGTGGCTTGCCAGAAGATACATCCTGATGCATGGTACCACGTGGATTGCTGCCAGGGATTCGGGATTTCGACACTTCTGATGGCGATTGAAGTCGTTTGATTTTTTCCCCACTATTTGGATCTATTTGGGATGGTTGGTTGATGTACCATGATGTACCAATAGTTTTTACAGGGTTGGTTCACACCACCAAGCAGAAGACGTTTGTCTTGCGAAGGGCAATCAAAGACGACTCGTTTCCAGTGGTTGATTCACGAACGCTGTGCTGATGGATTCAAAAATTTGAATCTGGGAACTCTTGTCATGTTTTTGGTCACATCCCACCGTTTCATTGACGACTTCGACAAAGGGAAGAAAATGCACTGGTTGGTGGTGTTGATTGCTGTATGTATATTTATTTTCAACCATGGGCATGATGGCATTTGTTTGACAGGCATTATATTCTTGAGCTAGCTACCAACCAGCTTTCCTTGGCACAACAAGGGGGGCGGGAGAAGCTGTGCACACACACAGACAATGCATTCGGCCGAACAATGTCACGAAGTGAAATGTCAGCTCCGTTGAAGCCATTGCCTTTGGTGTGGGGGAAGCCATTGAATAGTTCTAACGTGGGCCGATTTACCCTACTTGATAACCCATTCAGACTGCAACTCAGCTTTTTACCATTCTTGAAAATGAATGTTCTGCGTGAATGGCAACAACTATGTTGGTTGTGATGCTGGTAGTGACGCTGAACAGCTGCGCAGACCTCCCAAGGCTCAAAATTGATCTCAATTAGCTGACTGGTTGGTGGTTTCCGGTTTTTGCTTTTCCCATATTTGGGATTTCTCAAAATAGGGCTACCCCCAGAAAGATTGGTTTGTTGCCAACAAATGCTGCATCTTGGATGATTTGGGGATTGTTGGTTGGTTGCCTGGTACTTTTTTGGCGTGGCTTTAAACCCATTCAAAGCCACCAGCCAGCTGATCCATTTCACCAGTGAGCAGTGAGCAGTGTCGAAACTGCTGTTGTGAGCTTACCACTGGAGGTATATCTAATAGTTGAATAGAGTTGACAATAATGATAATAGTTAGTACCATTTTAACTATTATCATTAATAATTTTAGCTCTTAGATATAAGCTATTATAATACCAATAATACCTAATAATCCAGTCAGAAAGGTTGAGTGGTTTGAATTCTAAACATGTGGAGTTTACAATGAAAACCTTATGGTAGATCCAGCAGTTGCCACCCACGCATGTCCAGTTTCATCGCCAACTGGCAAGAAAAACCACCATCAAATGTTGGATCTCCCATTGGCCCATTGCCCTTCGTCATATCGAGTCCGACCTGTTCGAAGTGGAATTCGGAAGTTCTGTTCTGATGGTATGGGATGGTATTTAACTATAGTCATATCTATCATAACTGATAGTTACCCCAGTTATAAGCCAACTTAGCTAACGATTCGGGGGCCCACCTTGTATGGTATGGTAATCGGATCCAACGCGTTGGATCATGACCTCCACATGTGAGTTGTTCAGTTGGCCAAAACGGCATGGCTCACACCCGGTTCCGGAGCACCCCAGTGTGCCCCGCCGCTCAGCTTGAAACAAAATGAGACGTCGCCGGCGATTGACCAGTTGTGTGGCCGATGGTTTTCAATTTTTCAAATCCCTTCCTGCCTAAGTGGGCTGGTTTTCAGTCAAGTACTTGTGAAGTTTTGCTTTGACATGTCCTTTTTTGATGCTACCAACCTGAAAAGAAGCACGTTATTCTCGTGATTTAACACCTCATCAGCAGTCGTACGATCCATCATTGGCAAACAGTGATTTTGGGTTGCCTCTCATTGAAGTTTCTGTTTGACTCTTGCAGTCCAGGCTGATTGTTAGTCATTTGACGACCTTGCTGTTGGTTTAGTCTTCAGGCAGCAGATCATTCAAAGACGTAGGACTCCGTAGGGCCTAGGGCTCCTCAAAAGGTTGAATCAAGCCACCGGCAGGCGAAAATACGCAGATAGCAGCTGCTGCTTCAGACTGTGAGAGTGGCACTTTTCGGTTGATCCGCCATGTTTCCATAATGGATGGACAAATTGGAGTCTATCGAGTCTACTGCAGATGGAATCATCAACAAAGAGGATGTAACCAATGCAAAATAGAGGTTCTAGACAGGAGCAAAAAGATTAACACTTCCAAGAGTGATAGTGATATACCCAACGGTGGCAGGGATACGGACATCTCCAACAACAAGAGGACCAGAAGGATGTAGCCAACAGGAGAAACAGAACGACAATGGCAGAGATATATCCGAAGAAGATCCATCAAGTGCAGAGATAATAACCAAGCAGAATAGGGACTTGTACCCAACATTAACCGACCCCAATAAGGATTTGCAAGGATTGGGGTTTCAGAAGGAAACAGCAGAAATATAAGCAACAGCCGCCGCGATGTTACCAATGCAGCAATAGGGACAATCGGGAAACCTACTCAACAATGCGAATGCGAAGCGTATACCCAACAGGATGGATGCGAGTAACGAGGATCAATAATAAGTAGGATACAGCCAATGCAGATATAGCCAACGATATCATGAGCAGAACCAGCAGTGTTAGGCTTGTATCCAACAATGGCAGAGATGCAGCCAGCAGCAACACAGGCACAACTACAACAGTTGGCCACGTTGGTGCATCACATTTAAGCTGCGAGTGTTTCTGAGGATGATCATGTCTATGGTCAAGGGCACCATCCATTTTGAAAGGTATATCAGAAGCTGTTGACGCCACAGCTTTTCGAGGTTTATCACCACGGATCACCCGCGATTACTGTACATTATTGAAAAATCATTTTGTTCGATATGGAAGAGAGATGAAGCCAGACTTTGAATATTAAAACTAGGGCCAATCAATATGGGTAATTTGTGGTGTTGATCCAGGTAGATGCCCACATTCATACCTATGACTACTTATGATGTGAGAATCATGATTGGTCTACAATCCATTACACAGCCAGTATGTTGTTCATTCGATTTTATTCCTAACGTACGATATTGTGCAATTATGTGTGATAAGTTTGATTTATTATAGCATTCTTGATTTGATTGGGGTATAATATGGTATAATAGGATAGATAGTTCTTAATGATGAACAATTTTCACAATATGAGTACCATGCAGTCACTGTACTATTCAAGTCCTATCGGAGCGACCGTCACCATCCGCCAACCAAACAGGGGCCCGCATAGCCGCATAGCCAGAGCTGGGACAGATGGGGTTTTGTGATCTTGGCAAGTTGACACTTCATCATCCCCTCATCAAATTCAATCTGTTCAGAAGCCTTAGTATTTACGTATCCCCAATCCTCCAGCAGTCAAACGTAGCTACGGTTACAGGTAGGTCTTTTCCATTGCTAAGGTTGATTCTGTGACCAAGGATAAGCGTTTCATGGAAAGTTGCTGCAAGGCATTCAATTACACAGTTTGTTGACAGTGTTACGCCTGATGTTAAGTTGAGCTCGCAAAATCATCAGTTGTTGTTTTGCCATCCGCTACTGTTGGTTATCGTTGCTATCACTCATTTGTTGATCATTGGGTGGGTTGGGTTTCTGAGGAGACTTTCGTATTAACTATGGGGTGTCTTGATTTACCTGTGCTGCCTGGCCCATTTTCCTTGCGCAATCATTCTATTCTAAGATGCAAGCATGAAACCAGTACAGAATGGTCAGTTGCGATACTGCCTTTGTCTTGTTGTTGTTGGTGGCGGTGGTGGTGGTGGCTGCTTACTATTGCAGTACTAAAGTTGGTTGGGGATGACTAACCATTTTTTTGTTCCTAGCAGGCTTGTGACCTCGTCTTATGAGTCACTTCGTGGGAGGAAATCCAGCGAGTTTTTTTTTCCTACGAAGTGTCCGTGCAGACGGAATCATACTGTAGGAGCCTACCTATAGATGTGGGTGTTTCTCAAAATGGGGACCCCCCAAATGGGTGGTCTATCAATGGATTTGAATGATTGAATGATTTTAATGGATGACTTGGGGGCACTCACATATTGACAAACCACCACGTGTGTGTGATTGTGATCATGTGTCTACATGCCTCCGACTCCTGCTGTCCTGGCAACGCACAGCCGTTCCTGACCGTTTCTGTTGTTGAGACCACAGCTGTTTCTGAGCAGAAAATGCTAGCTGCTGGGCAAAGCAGGGAAGGTCGGAGCCAAGATGCTCCAGTTGGACCTGCGCACGATGTGGACATAGATGTGAACAATTAATTGTTGGCATAGTTTGACTATATATGATATGTTGAACTATTTGAGGGGAGGGTTAGATGTCCAAAGTGCTGTGCATTGGTACTGCTGCGAATGCCATTTGTTGCGTGGCTTTCGTTTCGAAACTATTTCAACAAAGTGTATACGATATCCCGATATCCCTTTGCAAAGTCCACAATGATGAATTACCACAATGTGGCCGTCCTCATGGGGTTCCACGGCTGTCATTTCGCATCTCGATGCCACCGTGGTTTGGGGGGGTCAGGTCCTGGAATTGCTGGCTGGGGTTGCTGCGGGTCACTATCAACTTGAGGGCCCACCGATTTTTTGACCCCTTCCCCTGTTTTCAACTTTCCAGGAAATGGATAGGTGAATATCCCAACAGCTCTATTAGTTCAGTGATTCATGGGAGCAGCCGGGGGTACAGGGTATTGACCCAATGTATTTCTGTCCTTAGCCTCGATGAGGCTTAGAAGTTGATACACCTTGTGCTCGCTTTCATCCATTTCCAGTTTTTGAATCAGACTCGCACTGAGCTGCAAGCTGTCTGCTGCAGTTTTAAGCTTTCAAGTGTACTTCGGCAAGATTTGGACACTGGAACGCCTCCTGGTTGGAATAAAAGGAAGTCGAAGGAAGACAGTGCGGCATGGTACACCAAGCTGCTAGCTTGGACCCTGCAACCTGTGCCTCCTAGTTCTCAACTGATGGCGACCATTCAGCAATTGGCGGATGACTAGCCAACCAAAATCATTGCTTGAGAGTTCTCTTGATGGCCAGTGGGTCATGAAGCAACCATTGACCAATCATCAACCGCTGCTCCCAACAGTTTTGTTGGTTGACACGTTGCCTGTGCGAAGCTGCCATGCTTCGTTTCGTTGTGCCATGCCTATTCCTTAGACATTTCGCATCAAGTTGCTCGGAGTCTGGGCAGAAATTGCTGGTTGCTGGGTGCTGATTTTGTTTGTTGTTGTTGTTGTTGTTGTTGTTGTTGTTGTTGTTGTTGTGGTTGTTGTTTGCTGTTGTAGACTTGATAATGGTTCATACTCTATTGAGCCATTTTTATGAATGGTGAAAAATGTTAATTGATTGCGGTTTGTAGTTTCAACATGCTTCAACCATTTTGCTGGTGCTGCTGTTCTGGGTCACTTGCTCCAGTTTGCGGCCAGGGTGCTCGGTTGTTTTCATCAGTAACTGGATCCTTTCAGAAAATTTGCATAGATAAGCGACAATAATGATGGTAAGTATAAATCATTATTCATAATGATGGTCGCATTATTACCATGCAATAATAATGATTATGAATAATGATGGTAAGTATAATTTTCCCAATGAGTAATTAACAAGTACTACTGGTAAACACGGATTAATGAATTATGAATAATTCAACAATGGGGATGATTTGGTGATTTGGAGGGAGATTGGGAGCTAGGGGTACCCACATACGTCGACATATCCCTTCAACAGGGCGAGTGCAGAGGAGCTACAAGGAGCGACCAGAATGCTAGTCCAAGAAATGATATTCCCAGATGCTGGGGATATAAAAGGCTCATAGCCACCATATACTGGTGTTTTAGCCACCATATAGAACTCTTACTCAGATAAGGATTTCTATCACAATCCCTCATATCTTTGTTTTCCAACCACTTGGGTGGCATTCGCACCCCGGAATGATGCCGCGTGGTGAGCCGCACTACCCATATTGGAGATGCAGCTGGTGGCCAGTGATTTCATGTGAAATTACCAGTTTTTTCTGTTAAGACTCCTGGTGAACGGCAGCAAGCACTGATCAGGAACACATCCTTCCATTCTTGCGGGGAGTACCGCCAACCATTGATCAACGAAACTTGAAAGGACAGAAACAAATTGGATCAACTAAACCAAGCTTGATGCTGATGAGCATGAGCGGTTCGTGTATCTAGAGCCGTTTCTTTTGGCGATGCTCAGGACACCTCCAGTTGCCTTGACACCTGCGTGGCTCAAGGTGCCTGTATCAAGGGTACCTTTGTTGGCTGATTTGCGGTTATTTTTGCCACCGGGTTTTTCAAGGGCTTCGCGTCATGCCACTTTTTCAGGAGACTTGACAGTTCTCATCCAGTTTGTTATTTCATGTTTTTTGACTCGCGTAGTTTTCAATAGAGAGAGAGAGATAAACCGATAGTGTGCATTAGTTTGCGATGACTATTCTTATAGTAATGCTTCAGCGAACATGGCACAACTGTGAAGTAACTTTCACGATGGCAGCGTCATCATTCACTTGAGCTTATATATGACTGCTTCCTGATTGATGCAATTTCTTATTGAACTATTGAATTCATCAAGTTTTGCACGTTTTCCCCATGTTAGAACAATGTTTGAATTGAAGTGTGATCAATGAATGGTTGAAATGAACAATGTTTGAATGAACAAATGGTTCCGTTTGTTGATAATGGCTGAATCTATTCATCCATCATCCAACCATAACCATGTAGCTGCTGGCGGGGCCTGCGGGTCCCTGCGCCCTAGGCGAAGTGCAAGCCTGCCAGGGCATATTTTGCGACGAGCCCCTTGGGCGCAGCTCTGGAAATGGGCCACCCCCGTGGGTTAGAAACCGTTTAGCCATGGCCAGTAACCAGTTACGGGTGCACACCCACGTGGCAATTGACTATGACACATGGTGGCTGATGAATTCTTAGTGTGGGTGGCGATATATGATTATTGCAACTTGTAAGTGGTGATTCTTGCCTGGATGGTTGATGGATGAAAACTAGTGTATGATAATGACCATGGATTGCTTCTTACTGACCATTGATGGTGCTGATGAATGGTGATTATTACCTGAATGAAATTTGATTGTGAATGATGCTTCATGATAATTGTTAGCTAAAGATGGCTGTTTCAGCAGCATGCATTACAGTGGCTGTTGGCTGGGAAGGAGCTAAGAAGCCAGTGGTATCCCTAATCATACTCTTCTAATGGGGAGCTAAGGAGCTACCAGGAATGGTGTAACCAAGTGGTAGTAGATGAAACGTTTGCTTCTGGGCCAGGGTGATGATTGAGGCAGATCATGTTACCCTCCTGGTAGTTTCACTGGGCAAAACTTCTTGACGAAGAGTGAACTTACCACGAGGTAGTGAAGCTAAGCGAAGCTTGGGAATGGTTGGAAAGGACCGTGGTCAGCAAGATTGCGGGTTTCTGGTGGTGGATGTGTTCCCATCAAGCAATCCCATGATTCAGGGAATCTTCAAATTCCAAACCAGCCAGTGATTTGATTGGCCCCTTCGTGAAGATATGGTGATTTCTCAAAATGAGGAACCCTAAAAAATGATTGGCTTACCGTTATAAATGGTGAAGAAAGGATGACTAGGGGTTTTGGGGGGTCCCTGATTTTGAAAAAAACCCATACATCTCCGGAGGCTGAACATTACTGTTTCCAAGATGACTCCACCCATATAGATTTGGGAGAAGGACGCGATAGCTGTTTGAAAGGCAAAATCCGGAGTGGCTTATCACTTTATGGACCTTGACTTTGATTATATAAGAATGTAAAAATAAGAATAGTAAAAGTGCTTGGTTGCTAGCAGTTGATCCTGCCTCATCATGATTGCATGATGATGATGATGATGATGATGATGATGATGATGATGATGCTGATGGTGATGGTGATGGTGATGGTGATGGTGATGGTGATGGTGATGGTGATGGCTGGCATTGAAACATGCTCAGTAGTCGGAGGCCCATACTGAGATAATTTGTCATATTTTACACACACACATATATATATATTGGTTTCATTAAAGAAATATTTTTAGATATATATTTATATATGTTTTTTCATTCCAATCTACATATTTGCCTTATTTTCTCAAAACAAATATACACATATACATATGATCTTGTTTTCGCATTTATATATATTTTTTGTTTATTTATTTATTTGTTTATGATTTTCTTTTTCACATACATGAATGATGTATGTATGAACCTTAAGTTTCACTGCAAATCACAGCATATCGCAACTATTGTCAATTACTACTTCATGAAAGTTAATCGTGGCTAACCATAGTTAATCCTTCAATGCTGAAGCACCACCATACTAAAGGTATGGACAATTGACCACCACTCATGAATAATGAGCAATTCCCACAGAATTGATTCATCCCCCCTAGCTGCATGATTGAAGATGGTTGATAGTGGTCAGCTTGATGGTGCAAATGAGGTTAATTGTCCAAGAATTGTCGTTAATGGCCAACACAAGTGCAAGAATGGTAGGCAGTCTCGTTTGCAGAGATCCACCTCCAAAACTGCCCAGGGAGTGGAACAGCTGCCATTGCAATGGTGCCAGACTCTTGAATGGTGCTTGCCATGCAGTGAGTGGGTCGATGCCCTGCAACCCAAGCCATGTGACTTGGCACTATTTGTGAACCATCAACCGGTGGTTGGCCAATGTTGTGGCAATATATGGGTATCAATGTGATAGCGGCTGACGGTCAATACTGGATGATCAGCAATCATTTTTGGTGTGCGGTTTCGTGGCCATCAACCGATATTAAAGCAGATGGTTCATGATGAATCAGTATTCATAGCGATCAGCCATCAATAGGCCATCAGAAAGTGATATTTACCCACCAGCTGGTTGTGTAATTGGGCATTCAAAGGTCCCAGAATGTGGATGGTTGAACCGACCTACAGGAACGAGCAAATCCTCATTTCACCACAGGAACAAATGGTTGGTTGGTTGACTTTCGTGACTGGGCAGTTCAACCACCAACCAGTTAAACCATATTGACCACAATCAGCCACTATGATTAACTATCAACTATTAAGCTAATATGATGATCAACCTCATTATTAAACCATATTGACCACAATCAGCTACTATTTCTTCATATTATAAACTATCAATCTTATATGATGAACAACCTATTGTTCACCATCAACCTGTTTGTTGCTGTTTTTCAAGGCATCCGGGCACCCCATTGCCAACCGTTTTTTCCCACGGCTGCTGGACCTTCGAGGACATCTTGCTGAACGCCGCCACCTTTGCGACCGCGGAAGCCTGGCTGCGCGATTTGGAATGGGGTGAAGGAATGGTTTGTTTTTCGGATGTTTAAGGATCAGCTGCAGTCAAGGTAACCATTAATGAACCGTTGGTTAACCATCATGTTACCATATAGATCATTACCAGGAAACCATTGGTTAAGGAGCTTTTGAAGGTTCAAGCATAAATGATGTTTATAATGTTCAATACTGGTTTATAACCGTTCATAATTTACCCGTTGTACTTTATTGATGGTTGATAATTTACCCATTGTGATGGGGTTCATATGGGTTATAATGAGATTGCAATCTCTAACAAAACAGAGGTGATATTCAGCCGAAAGGCGGGCCACATGTTTGCAGCAACCCTTTGAGGGTTTTTTTTCCTCACTTGTGGCTCTTATCAGTACTAGCGAGCGGGCACTGCAACCGAATAGCTGCAAAGTTAAAGGCTCCTATTGGTATTCAATGGCGTCTATTTTTTATTGGTGTTTAACGGACTTTATTACGAATGTCTTTTACAATGGTTAATAATGGCTATTCCCAACAACAGAAGATAAGAATTGGTCAGGCGGCCTCGTTAAATTACCAGAGGGCACTGTGGATGCGGCAGCAACAGAAAGGTACTTATGATATCGGCATATCGACCATGGATTTCGCAGTAAGCGCTGACATCATACGATAAAGCACTATGATCACCACTTACAGTCATTCGCATTTTGGATCCTTGAAGATGGCATCAGAAACTCGTGAACCTCATCGCGTGATGATTTACCCAATGTAGATGGTAGTCATCTAAACGCTAGGATAGGTCAGGGCCAGCAATAAATGGCCTCGCATCACAACAGTGAGGAGTTACACAGCCTGAGAAAATCAATTCAGAAACATTCATAAAGCATTCCCCGAGCATTATGAACCATCAATCAACCATTCATTGACCACTACTGGACCACGAATTAACCACTCCCCAAAAGACTTCCTCATGCATATAAAACTGGTTTCGGGGGTTTGAGATGGTTTAGAAGCGTTTGTTCTCGAGGGTGCAGTTCAGTCCTCTAAGTAGATTCAAGACATCATCACTCACAGCAGTGATGGAGCAACACGGTGATGCAACTTCGCCAGTGTGCTTACCATGACATTGCTTCGCGGAGGGCTTTGAGTCCCCAGAGCTTCATGCCACTTGGGTCATTTTGGGTCCAGGTACAGAATGCAAGGCATGATCGGATGCCTACCCCAGGAATGGTAGATGATCATGCGGGTCAAATTTCATAACAATTTGCAACAATGAGTAGTGAATATTGTTAGGAAATTTTGCCCTCATGATATATATATATATTTTGCACTGCAATGAGTAATACAGGATATGTGTTACAAGTATCCTTAGTATAATACTGATCTAGTAATTCAAAGATTTGGTATTCGATTCAACATATCAGTATTGTATTACTTCCTCAAGGAATTAATGGTATTTAATAGCAATTCACTTCAGCATTACAACTACGGTGCTTCCTTACTGGCACTGCCGTGCACCTGCCCTGCCAGGTTCCCACCACGGCCGCCCTTCCAAGGAGCTGAACGCGGAGCATCTTGCGGCTGGACAGTCCAAGGCCTTGAGCGCCGTGATGCAAAGGGCAGTGGCCACGGCGCTGGCAACGTCGCTTGAGGTGCGGTGGTGGGTGATGGTTGCTGGCAGCGAGTGAATGGTTGATGATGAGGATGGTTAATGATGGCTGATGTTGAGGATGATTGGCGGGTGATGATGTTGATGATTGGTGGTTGATGATGTTGAGGATGGTTGATAATGGCCAGTTGTAATGGCTAGTGAATGGCTAGTGATTGATGATTCTTGATGAAGCTTGCGGATGATAGTGGTTGGCAGTGGGTGATGTTTTCTGGAACCGCGAAGGTGGGGAGAGCAACAGCTGGTCGCTATAGTGAGTTGCAGTTCACCTTGGGTGAATCATCAGCTTGGTGATTCACGGGTTTCTTAGATCAGTGGTAAGATGTGATGCTAGCGATTGGTTGTGGTTGATAGATGTTAGTAAAGGTTGGTCATGGTTGCTATTACATGCTACTATCACTTCATAGAGGTTCATGATCAACAATGGTTTGGCCCCTGGATACGGCTAGCGGCAAGTTCCAATAAGTTCGAGATGTGGATCACAGGGTTGCCAACTTTGGGTTGTTTGGCCAAAAGTGATTGAGATCGTAATTTCGGTTTGGTACTGAAGGTCTAAGGTAAATCGGGGCTTGTGCACAGGTTTAGTGTGCTATGTTTATCCCTGCAACTGGCACCGCCAGCCAGCCAACCAGCCACCCACGTGGTTTCTTGCCTCTCTCTTTTTGGAGGTCGTCGGTGTCCATGACGCGCCCTGTTTGCAGATGATGAGCTGTGGGAGAGGCCTTGGTCCAAGGCCTTGGGTGGCATAAGTGGTGAAGCACAAACTTCCAAGAAATGCCACTCTTTGAGCTTTCGGAATGCCATAGATCTGTATCGATTTGTCAGTTGGGCGATCACGGAAAATCATGTACTGTTGACCAAGCAAATCCAACAAACAGACATGGCCGTGGGTCAGTTCACCCTGTACACCTGGTGCCCCTATCATTAACCAGGCTGTTTTCCCTATTGTTGGTGAACTTATCCCAATTTCTCCCCCATGAAATTACTTGGTTAACTGCTTGCAGGAAAAAAAAACTGCTTGACTCAAAGCCATCACCAACATTCACCTGGACCTCAACCAAGTCATCAGCATGTGCCAAGTCGCTGCAGCTCAGGTGCGAATTGTCACCGATGCTCCAGGCGCGGGCGCTCACCCAGAAGGGGTCCGTTGGAGATGGGCTCTCCCCATGGGGCTCCACTGCTGGATTCACTGTGCATCCCCACTTGGGAACGGGTTTCGGAACTCATGGGGGTTACAACATGTTACAACCCGCATTGCAAGGTGATCGAATTTTTACCATGGAGAGTGGTTTGATTCCACTTATAGGTACGGGGATTGCAGCAGTTTTGAGGGGTCATAGGTGGATTTCCTATGGTTACGTCCCAGGCCCAAGCACCAGCAAGGACCAGTTTGCAAGCCAGCTGAAGAAATACGGCGGTCGCTCAGCTCAGGCCTCCAAGATCCAAAAGAAGATGCAGGTCAGGTCAACGGTTTTGTCGAGATGCGCGTGGTACTCCAGTGATGGTTCACATGTCGCTGGCAGGAAAATCACTATATTTTTAGAGAAACCCTGGAAAACCATCAATAATTGGCAGATCTTCCAGTGTGAACTGGTAGGTCACTAGGGTAGTGGTTATTCAGGGTTGTACTAGAACACTCATATAGTGGGAATGATTAGTGCCTTATATAATGATAGGATATGATAGGAATGTATATGAAGTTCCGTCAGAATTTGCGTTCATTCATGTAGTATGCGGGCCTGCATTGGATTCAAGATCCTGCCGAAAACATCGCAAAACGATAGGGGACTCTCAAAAAAACGATGCCTATTTTCAATGATTACATGGCGGGTGCTTCGTGCTTTATTGTTTGATAGCCATTTCTGTAGCTATTTCGGTTGGGGAGTTTAAAGTTAGTGCCTCATTACTCAGCATGGTTCGCAAAAGAGTGAAAGTACGTTTCGATCTCAGGACTGGTTGGGCCAAAAAGCTTTTGTTTTCCCAGAACAAGTTTTCCAAAATAAACACCCCGCAGAACGATACTCAAAACGATACCCAAAACGATACCCAAAATAAACAAGAGTGCCTCTTTCTTGGGAGTCGTCCACACATAGCTTCAACAGCTGACCAGGGCCAAGTGTTACAACCTGTACTTCATTTCTGTTATTGCTGTCATGTTGCCATGGTAAAAGGCAGTGAAGGGCAAGCGGCCAGCAGACGCCGTGTGACTGACAATGACACGCTGAGGGCAGGATTATCACACAACTCATGTTTGAAGCGAGACCATTGCCACACCACTTCAAGACATGGAATTCCTACACGGGAATGCCTGAACGCCAAAACACTGAAAAACGATAGGGGACTCTCTAATCCTGTCACGCATGTTGCACGAACCACAAATTTAGACCGTGGCTCGTATATATAGTGTGTGTGTATTTCATGGTCAAAATATCTGTGGGAAGTCCAAGTAATGGTTACATGATGGAAAACTATATGATTACTATGATTGTGATTGATCATGTCGTTTTGGTTATTGCAAGCAACGGAAAATAGTAGGGGTGACAAAAATTGTTACCGAAAACAACATGGCGCGAACACCACATGTTTTCCAACATTGGTAAGTGAACATCTCAGCAGAGAGATTAATGTTTGTGTTCCTTATTCGGATGTTTTTTGGGAGTGCTGGGTGCCCAGATATGGCTCCTAGAAGGTAGCAACTGAATGGCAGCAAGAAGCGCTTGGTGGGAATATGATTTCTGTCCGTGACTCATAGCTGGGTGCCGGAGCAGCTCTTGGTTGAAGTTGCCTGGGTCAGTTTGGTGCCAGCATTTGGTGGCATGGCGGTGGCATCCTGTGGGTCAAGCAACGGGTGCTGGGGTGAAGCTTCAGCTGGTGCGTGCTCACAGTTGACCAGGCGCTAACCTCCTGCATTTTGACATTGCCTTTGGACTTTGTGGACCCGCTGAAGTCATAGAGGCGTGGAAGCTGACGCAGCATGCATAGTCAAGTCATAATTAGTCACGTCCATGCACGATCACCCACGAAGATGCAGACATTCTTCCATGATGTATGTGTTTGGCTGCTTGAAGGTGAATCTTTGTCTTGTCTCATGATTGCTTACCTTGAGTGGGTTTATGTATGACTCACAGGCTGCCGAGGGAGACAAGCGGCGCTTTGAGCTTCTTCTCGGCCAAACAGCAGCCGCAAACTATGAGGCCGATGGGGTGTTGCGGGAAGTTTGGGGGCACTGGCGACCGGCCTGCGAAATCATGGCAGCTTTCGCATGGGAAGTTCCAAAAACAAGTTTTCGCCCGGATGGCAATAGCCTTTCCTTCCAAACAAGTCATAGCATTTCCAAGCCCTTCCTGTAGTGCCAGTCATGGCTGGCCCTTCCTGTAGTCATGGCCCTTCCTGTGCCCAAGCGACGTAGCTCTTGGTGGGTCGCAGGCCTTCAAGGTCTCCACCATTCGCCTCTTGGAGTTCGATGGTGGCACGACCAGCTCAGCTGCTGGGTCGCAGCGACGTCTATACGTTGATCTCGGTGGTGGATGGTCGGCGCAGCGGATCGTTGTGAACCATGCCATCGTTGAATGGTGGGTAGGTTCCCGGCCATGGTTCGTTTACTTTGCCTTGAATCAATATCCATTGGAAAAAGACAATTTTGTATATCAGTGACGATGATCAATCTTTCAGTTCATCACAGTTCATCACCATCATCATTACAAACATCATCAACATCGTCGTCGTCATCGTCGTCATCATCATCATCATCGTCATCATCATCGTTTTTGATTGTAATTGTAGGGCTCTATCCATATTTCGAAGGCACTTTCTCGAAAAAGTATCGGAGGAGCCCAAAACAGAACACCCCTCGAAACCACTGTGTTTTACTAAACAAGGACATGGGGTCGCCTAACTCCTGGATGGAATTGATACCACTGATAAATCCCTCTTGCATCCGATTGCTACTATCCCTGATGAGTCACGCAGACGTCAGCCAGTACTACTATTGACCATCAAAAACTATCGGCAACCTTTCTTGACAGTGATTCCCCACTGAAGATCCCCGTTATTGCGGCAAATTCTATCCCTCCCATGAACCTTCAATGACCCCTGTGGGTATATCCTCGCAAAGCGCTGCCATTGGGAACTTAGATATGTTTGATGAGCTCGACCTCGATGGAGAGAGAGTCTATGTAAACTTGTAAGCTATCTACATTCATTCATTGGCAAAATTCATATATAAGAGAGTATGCCGCACTACATTTGGATAAGTATAAATCAGTACAGCTGTCTTCCAATAGCCGCGACAACTGCTCAGTATATTACCAAGAGCTACTACAATACTAGATCCAATAAAGTAAAACTGTATGATTACTACACCTATTATCACTACGGATTTTTTAAACTGTGTACAACAAACCACCATAACTACTGACCAATAGCTACTGTAACAACTATGGCTACTGCAAAAACTATAGCTACTACAGTGTGTAACTATTTGCTATAAACAACTCTAACTGCTACCAAACTATAGTTAGTAGTATTCTCAGCAGCTACCCTGACAACTATAGTTAGATCAGTTAGCAGCTACCATACTATTGGCTGCTTACTCTAGCTCCTACAAGGTGAGCCCCAACCACCTATAAGTTGGGTTAGAACCCCTATAACTGGTAGTTAACCCGAGTTAGACTAGTTAGAAACCAACTTATAAGTGGCCCACCTTGCACTACAACAACTATAGTTAGTGGCTACCCTAACTATTGTACCTACTTTGAATTTCCATGGCTGCTCCTCTCAGGTCGCGGCATCCACCGTGCCGAGCGTCATTGAGGAGGTGCAGGTACCAGCAGTCATCAGAGGGTGATGGGTGATGAGTTGGTGTGTCAACCCATAGTTGGTCATGAATCCATACTGGTAGGTTGCTTCTTGATAGGTGATTAGTGACCCTTCATGATTATATGTGATGATGAAAAACAGCTTATTAGTGATGGTTGATAGCTTCTTAGTGATCATTAGTAGCTTACTAGGGATTGTTAATAGGCTATTGGTGGTGTTAAAAAGTTTTTATGATTAGAGCTATTATGGTCGGTTTATACCATGGGTAAAACAGTGGTCATTCATGATGAACAGTTGGCTTATCAACCTATAATATTGTTGGTTAGTTGGTTAATGAGTTGGTTGAGAACCTATGGCCTATAGTATGCTTGATTAGTTGGTTACTTCTTTAGATATTAGTTGGTGGTTTCCCTATCTAAACTGTATGGTTTACAACCATGATCGATGACAACCATTGGTAGTTGCTTCGCAGCCATCAGTTATGTAGTAGTATCCAGCAAGCGTTAGCTCAATGATAAATCAGGCATCACCTGGGGTGTCACCCACAATCCCCCATGTATACAGATGATGTTCGCATACTGATGGGTCAAGGGCCCCCATACTGCTGTTTGTTCACATCCCAAAGCTATGATCAAAATAGTCGACTTCTTGGGATGTGAGCTACTAGCCATGGTTGGTTGGTTTGTGATGGCCCCTCCTCCTATGATCCCTTGCTGATGGTCAATGGACCATGTAGAGGTAGAAGATGAGAGGCCACAAAACACTCATGGGCTGCCCATGTCACAAACAATTGAATGCTCCAAGTTTGGTAGATGTGACAAAGTACAGGTAACTGTTTGCTTCGTAAACCAGCAGTGCAATCAGATGCTTCGTGAAGTTTGCCAGTCTCGTATCAGTTTTTCTAACTGTGGTTGACGCAGCTTTTCGCTTCAGCTGTTGCTCAGGAGCCGCAGGCACTGGCCAATTTTTGGGAAGAAATCTGGTGGCTGCCCTGGATAGGTTGCCAAGCTGCATTTTTTTCTTTTCGGCAAATTCAGCCACGGCATGTTTTATTCTAGTCGAATTGGTCGGTGTTTGCTCTCAACATATGGGCGTTTCTCAAAATAGGGAACCCCAAAAATGGTTGGTTTATTATTTCAAATGATGAGAAAAAAGCAATTCAGGGGTCCCTATTTTGAGAAACCACCGATATGGGAATCCCGATGATTCCTCAAGAGTCGACTGTGCCACGCTCTTTGTTTCTCATGGTCGAGGTTGTTTGGTGCTACTTTGTGCCCGGAGCTCGCTGCTGTGGTGCCGAGATGTGCCGAGTAGTCATGGGATGTGATTCAATGGGTTTTTGTAATGTTTGACGAAGAGTGCGATGAATATATTTCCTTCATCTACTGTATATATAGATGAACATATGTGTGATTTTACTCTTAGGTGCTTACAATGATTCGTAATCATCAATGTCGGTAATGAAGGGTAAGGATTTGTCAGGGCTGATCCTCTCTGAATTGTCCAGTTTGATTGCATTTCTTCACGCTTGACGAATTGCTTGCAGTTTTTCTCTTCGAGATCCTCCAAAAATTGGAGGCGTTAAACACCATGTGTCTTTGGACGATCCAGTTGTCAGAGGGCATCATGCAGATGTAGACAAGGAGCAGCCAGGCCCAGGGAACACCGCGCATCAAACAGTTCGCGAAAGCGGTCAGCGATTCACCAAAGTAACTGAAAGAATGCAGCTTTTTTTGAACTATCCACAACGAACTAATTGTAACTGACCATGTCACAAACGAACTGTTAGCTATTTGCGAAGCACCACAGCTACCGCTTCAAGTGTTTGGTCCGCGCAAAAAATGGCTGAGCCTCGGTTGGCAGTTGACTTGTACCTGGTGCGCTAAGGGTCCAAGGGTTGGGTTCTGGCGGTAGTGATATGGGTAGTACATGGTAGTCCTAGCAAGTGATGGTTAATGATGGGTACTAGTTAGTGATGGGTAATGATGGATCAATGGTGATGAGTCAAAATGTGTTCGTATCGATGGATGTCAGTGGTTGAATGGTGAGTATTCACCACCGTACTTCGCCGTGGTCTCACGGTGAGTCCATACGGAATTGGAGCCTGAGATCAGTCGGCGAAGCCTGAGATCACTCGGCGAAGCCTGGGAAGTTGATGGGTGGTTGACCAAACGGGCCGACACACTGAGGGACAGAACCCTGGGTTCGGAATCAGCCGAAAGGGGTAGACTGATTTCTATCATGGATCCTTAGCTGATAGTATTCAATCAATGAAAACCATGGCCCCTAGCCATTCAAAGAACTGGGATGGTGCCATTCTGACGCCGGGAGAGAGTCTCTCCTTAGCTAACTCCGTTTTCCCTAGTTTTCCTTAGCTTTGTCTCTCTCTTTCTTCTCCTTAGCTCGTCTTCCTTAGACTTTTCCTGCTCCGTGGTGTCCTCAGCCCTCAGGAAGAGCCTGGCGATACTCCCAGGGCATCCACCGGAGCTTCCACGGGAGGAGGAGACGCGGCCGCGGAGGGCCGGGGGAACTTCGACACCTCGCTGCCTGGGAGCACAGTCGCTGTCCCACCACTATGGAGCGGCAATGAAGGCCCCCTGGTGACATCGAAAGATCTGGAGCCAAGGGGAGCCAAGGGGCGGCGGGGAATGGATGGGTTGGACTTGCTTCATTTTGGTGCTTGATCGCTAAGTTTTGGCTAAGAATAGTTGAATAGCTGATTGAATATACGATATATGATGTTAGTTCTTGTTTTTGTTCTTCTGAGTTCTTCAGCTGCTGCCTAATCAGGCATGATACCAGTAGCCCAAGTACAGCTGCTGTTCGTTGTTGTGATCACCAATGGTGAAACCATGACCAGACTTGGCCATCATAAGCCATTACTGACCGCAGTTGCTTCGGAACCATCAACCACTATTTAGCCGATTATATGTGAACACATGGGGAAATTATGGAAGTTTTATTGGCTATCATTCTGAACCAAAATCATGAGTGGTTAAAGCTGGTGGCTCAGGCATCATCACGATTCACCCGTTGGCAATATGGCTGGGGGGGGGGGGGGGGGGGGGGGGTCGCCTGCATCAGGTATCCGTTTTATCAACCCATTCCGTCGCCATTCCACTGTCATTTAGCCAATGATTTCGCCATGTTACCACAATTTGACCATCATTTCACCCATCAATTTGCGCTAAGTCACCAAATTCACCAATTTCACCAGGGTGCTCTCATTTCACCCATTTCACCAACCCAACCAGTTTTTGGTTGTGCCCCTAGTGTTACTCTGATTCTGATTAGATCCCAAGTTTTCTCACAAATCGATTTATGCCACGTTTGGCTCAAGCACTCCAGTTTGCTGCAAAGACCAAAGAATTCCACCCCTTCGACCCGGCAATGCTCAGCATGTCTTTCTTTGGAGCTGGCTTTCTTTCAGGCCTTTCGGGCAGCCGGACCTGCGTGGCACAGCAAAGCACCGAATCATCCGAGTCCAGTTACCGAGTGGTGCTGGAATGCCCCGAAGCGGAAGCCTTCGGTGTCACTATGGGAGGCCATGACAGCGTGCAGGGACTTCTGCTTGTGGAGGTCTTAGAGACCACAGCCGTGAAGAAGTGGAACGACAAGAACCCTCAGCATCCCATTGAAGTTGGATTAGCTGTGCTGGAAGTCAATGGCATTTCAGAGCCAAGGTCTGCCATGTTCCAGGTTTTCCGTGACACCAAGACTGTGGAACTGCTTCTCAGCCGCGAGCTTTGTCCAAAGCAACAGGAAGTTTTGAGATCTTCATTGGAGTTGCACCGCAGAAGGGCTGTTGTGGACCACATGCTTGAGGATGTGCACGGTGTGGAGGAGCCATGTTCATGTGCCATTTGCCTCGAGAAGGGAGGGGAGGAAGAAGCCCAACTACCATGCGGCCACCGATTTCACAAAGCATGTATCAGAAAGTGGCTGGTGTTCGAACACCTCCGGTGTCCAATGTGCAACAGCCAACGGATCAGGATGTGACCTGGTATTGAGCCATCTTTGGCAACACCTTCGAGGATCACTGAGGTACATAGTTTCAGAGTGCGTGCCGAGATCATTTGTGATCCAGTGTGAATTGATGTGTGCATAATTTGCAGGGATGGGGTCTTGATGTCCGCCCACTATGAGGTGTCCTGAATCAGGTTAGGACTTAATGGGGCATCGAGCTCCTTTCCGCGGGCTGAGTGCGTATTTTTCGTCCCTGGATGGCTGTGGGTCAATACCCTGCACTCGTGGTGAACAGCCCTTAAATGAACACGTTCACCTACCCCTTTGTTGGATGGCCAATATTGACCCACAACCTGATTGTGTTTTGGGAGGACCATTGTTATTCTTTCTCACTTGCCTAGTTTTTGTACATTCCAAGTAGCAACAGGTATGTAAGACAATCCTGGCCCGCTGCGACTTGCGCGGCATGCAGCTATTTGGACTGATGCAAAAAAAGTCGGAACCATCATTAGTCAACATTGACCAACCAGTTCGCCCATCATTTCACCACCGAAGCCGTTTAGTTGGCCATTCATCCACCCACCAGCAGTGAACCCATCATTTCACCACCTCTTGTGCGATCAACCCACTTGCTGGTGAACGTTGCCATGATTAGTTCACCTACTTCTCAATATTCCACTGGCCGTAGCTACAATCCCAATGGTCAGTAACCACTGAGGTAGCACTGGATGGCTATCCTACAAGGTAGCTGAACTAAGCCCAAACTAACCATGGATACTCACCAGCTACATCCAGCATAGTTTATTCGAAAAAGAATTTCCAAAAAAAAACAAACAAATTCGAAAAATCCGAACAAATCAATCAAAAAAAGAATCAAGAATCCTCCCAGCATTGGATCCCCAAGGTTTCCGCGCGGAGCCGGAGATCCCTGCACCGCCGCCGCGCAAGCCGCCGCCGCTGCGGAACTCCACCATCGCCCCGTGGATCTTGGCATCTTGGAAGCGACAGTGGTGAAACCCGGGGATGGGATCGGATGGGACCCAAGGAATTCCAAGGATCACCACATGTGATGGGAATCCCAAGGAATCCCAAGGATCACCAACAAGATCCAACTGATTAAGTGAAATTCCCAAGTGCAAATGTGTTTTCGATGATTTCGATGGCTTAGCTCCGCGCTGTGTTGGGGTTTGCCAATTCTGTCAGTTGCGGAATGACCCTTTGGATGACTTAGTTTCATGTAGTTGGGGAATGGATCACTATGGATATCTATGGATCAATCATGTCGACACCAACCATCCAAAAAAATGGGAGAGAGAGAACCCATAGTGCATGGTCATGGCAAACTGCGATATGAACGGCTAGGGTACCGGGTAATGACTCAAAGCCATGATGGAGGTTCCTTTGTGCAATTGTGGGGGGTATTCATCTTTGATGAGATGTTAGATTGTCAGGCCATCGTTGATTTCTACGCCTGCATGCAAGGTGTGCGATTGCATTGGGAAAAGCATTCTTGTCAAATCCGATGAGCTGGGAATATTTGTGAATGGGACAGCCTTAATATGGGTATCTCATATATGAACCAAGCAGTTCAAAAACACCAGATGTTCTCTCTTCACACTGGCCAGTGGTTGACCCATTGGTGGATTCCGGTGGATGTCGTTCTGCCGAGGCCGCCCGACAACAAGATCTCGTTTCAGCCGCAGATGACGAGGCCGGAGCCGAGAGGAAGGACCGACGTGCATCGATTTGGGCAATGGTAGATCCAGATTCATTAGCCACCCCGAAGTTTAGCATAAATAGCTGGTGATTTCCAATCAAAAGTGGGTGGTTCACTAATGCAGATCTGGAGTTACTTCACCGCTGATCACATCCAGATTTTTGGGTGATCATTAAAATCACTCATGGGAGATCCGGTGATCCAGTTGCTAATAAACCCGCGATATTTGATGATTCCCAGCGATTGGTGGTTGCACTGATGGTGCTTTGTCATGGTTTCTTATTATGCTTTTGCCGTTTGAAATCTGGATGAATGCTGGCTGTCAACGGAAACTATGCGCGGATCAAGGCATGCTGTGAACCTCGGGATTGATGCAAGATTCCAGTTTTGGGAGGTACTGTGGAATGCTACCCCACCCCCATGTCTATGGTTGTACCATGCTATACCTGTCTAAGCTGGCATTGGTACCAAAGCTTCTTGCCAACCTGTTTGGATCCATTTTTTCTCCGTACAATATATGCGGGCGCCTCCATGCTTAGGACGTTGCACGCCTATATGGGTCCAAAGCCTGTACCCCTGGCGCACCATCACCAACCATTGTCTTTCCTGTGCGGTTGACACGGACCCGTAGCCATATAGTCGTCACGTCCCTGTGGTGTTTGGTGGCTAGGCCAGAGACGACGACTTCATCGGATCCGACGAGGGGACTCCGCGATCAGGAGCATGCGAACTCCGCCGGGTGGCTAAAGACTTCGCACCAGTGGCGTGGGTACTGGTCATGGCATATCATGGCTATGTAATGATAATGACCAATGACATGATATCATGCATGAGGCTTTCTTGGAATTGGGAGCCACCAAAATGGATGTTTTCTTGTTAAAAACGATTGAAGTTGGATGATATGGGGTACCCCTATAGTAAGAAACCACCGAATGATTATATTCCTGGAAACCTATGGTTTTTCGTTTAACGACCCGAATGACATACTAATAGTCATGATACAATATGATCGTGTCATGACCCAAACCCGAGAGGGAGAGGTTCACTGCCGTTATGGTCATGATATAACTCTTCAGCGCTCCAGCTGCACATGTTACTTCTTTACCTCCAAAAATGTTTGGCTCTCCACTGAAAGGCGGATTGTTTTTTGGGTGTGCCCTATGGCGCCTTCGGAAACCCACCCTGCAGGACAAGGATCGCAGCTGTCAGCGTCCATGACCGGTTCTGCGGCGTCCATGCCGTATAGCAGCTCGGGACAAGCTCTTGCGGCCAAAGATGTTAAGCTGGCGGTGGATATGCAAATTTGGGTTTCAAACGGTGCCTGTTTACCATAACAACCAGCTGGTTTAACTAAGGTGTGAGATGGAAAGAAACAATCATCTAGCAGATAAACTAGTTGGTGGTTTGATATAGTCGCGGCTTATTTTCTGTAATTTTTTGGATGGCTGACTGACTATTCTTTAAGACGGGTTGAAACCACCAATCAGGTTGAGAACAAGCATTACTCACGGACCCCATGGTGTGCATGCAGCAACTAGCGCAGATGTTTCTTGAATATTTCAACAATGGGAGTACAAGGACACCCGCTCCTACTTGATCATAACGGCATTTACCAGGTGTAAAACTATATATTATAATATTTGCTGACTCTTTCAACAAGGGAAGTACCACGACACTTGCTACTACTTGATGATAAGGGCTTAGGGTTTAGGCTTAGGTGTGGCAGTTGGTACTACCAGCAAATGTGTTCTGACTACTTCAACGATTTTCAACAAGAGGAGTGATGAAATCAGATCAGATCTCCCATTCCCAAAAATATATGTTTGTTGACTACTTGAATGATAATAGTGAGTGCATGGACACCTGCTATTACTTCATGATAAGGGTTTGGGGTTTAAGGTTCCGGGTTTTATAAGCAGCCAAGTCGGCTGCACGACGAAGAAGAACAGTGACACTATAGGCCCCCTCCGAGAAACAGAGCTGCAGATCCTACGACCTCAAAACGCTGAATTCAAACAGCTATGTGGATACATTATCATGTATGTATCCATCAACCATGGTTAATAGGGGTTAGTAATGGTCAATAATAGGGGATTATAATGGTTTATAGGGGTTACCCAATGGTTAATAATTTGTATGTATGATCGCTTAGATCTGGGCATGCTAGTAAATACACAGATACCTCATCACATGCAAAGATAGACTTATGCGAAATAGCGTGACAAATGATGATGAACAATGACGTGGTAAGACGTCGTCTTACAACTCACTGGAAAACCATGGGTAATCACGTCCAGCTGTCGATCAAGCAAGTAGCCAGTGGATGGTAGAGTCAATGGCTATGGCTATACTCGTGGTGGTTTACTGTAACCGTAGTAACGCAGTCTCCCAGGATCTTGACAATGTAACGCTCGAAACCTAGGGGTAACCCACTCAGTAACCATTGGTGTAGATCCAGGATACGACTGCAGCAAAACTGGGAAAAATGTTATCAGGGATAGATATAGAACCGACAGCAATTCCAGGTCGCGCAGTGGTTGGTTGCTTGACTTTAGTCCGTGAGGTTTTGCTACGGCTATGGGTCAATATTAGCCAACCAATTTCTTGGGGAATATTAATTACCAACCAATAATAGGGAAAACAATGGTTAATGGTGGGGGAACCAGCCAACTGCCACATACGTCCGAAGGCATCATGGCCAATTCTCATCCAATAGTCAATCAAGCGCTATTGCATCATTTCCATGGACATTGATGGCCATGAATGGCATGGTGAATGAGCGTGAAATCGCATGAGCATTTATGTCCATACATTTCTAGATGTTCATCCCCATATTTGCACATCTATGTGCATAAAACATCATGTTGACATGGTTTTTTCTTATTTTTTTCAGGTTGGCAAAATCCATGCAAAAAAACGTACCCAGCTACCATCAGCTAGCCCTGCCGGTGCAACCCTTTCCACTGCCACCATGGAGCGCTCCACCCCATCCAGGCATGGACTCGCAGCCCCCGGTGGAGCCGGACGCCAACTACGGCGGCGTCACCTTGTCTCAGCTGGAAGAGTTTTTGGCGGTTCGAAAAGGTGCCTTGGCCGGTGGTATTAGCTGCGTTGCTGGCCTCGGTTGGGCCCCTAAAACAGCTGGGTTGACTGGGCCCCTTCCAAAAGATGGGCGACCTGTAAAGATGGGGAATGGGGCGCCAAGGGGAGCTATTGCAGATTGTTCAAGATAGCGGTTGCTTTGCGGTTGCTTGCTGCTGGCTACTAGCC
>VSDK01015424.1:51655-70154 GCA_009767595.1 Symbiodinium kawagutii
GAGCCAGCCGCGAATTTAGTGGCAACGAAGTGCGGAAGGCGATGAAGAATGAGAAGCAACAAGAGTGGATGAGAAGAGTGGGTAGTTTGGTTGATACTGAATTCAATGGTTGATGGCGAATGGGCGATGATCGATACCACAGGATGACATCCAACCCAGCAGCCTTGAACACTGATGGTGAGCAGTTGTACTGAGCAGCGTAGCTTGAGAAGTGCTGGTTGTTCACGAGGGATTCCCAAGAACTTGGTGCTTGATAGGAGGTCCAGATAGCCCACGTACAATACCACAAGAGATCCCATTCGTGTCTCGCCTTTCCAAGCTGAAATTGAAATTTACTGAATATGTTGGTAGATCCATTTGTAAGGACCGCATATCCTTAAGACATCGGAAGGGATCCTAGGGGATTTCTGATATCTTAAGCGTATCGATATCCATTGATTTTATGGGTCCGTGAGCCCTGCTGCAAATAGCTGACAGTTACACTCCTACCTGGGAGGTTCCCAGCCCGAACTGTCACCGTCACGTTGGGCTGTTTCAACGCCAGAGATCCCAATGACTCCGAGAACAGACAAGCAATGAGCCCAGACAGCCTTGATCCGTTGTGTTATGCATGTTCGGATGACCGAGCTGGTGAACGAGCTATGCCAAGTTCTTTTTTACATGCAACAGCGACTCGTCATAGTTTCCAAGTTGCCGTCGAAGGCGCGGCACGAAACGAAACCACCCACAGCTTCGTGATGTACCATCACGATTCAGCGTGATTATGCCGCCTTACAGTGGCAGTGGAACAAAAGTGTTGAGCTACTGGATTGTGACTCTCCCCTGCTCATCAATGGTCAAAACATCAGGTAGGAACAGCGTTGAAATGGTGACAACCTTTGGGAGGCAAGATGCCTCCGAAGGATGTGAATCTCCCCAGCGGTGTGTTACCTTGGCATCCTGAACCTCTTAGTTATGGGATTTGTCCCCCACATGTCCTGCACCCCAGATTTCTTTTTGCAAAGTTCTCAGGAATGAGAATGGCCTGCTCAACGCTTCCAATGACCTTTGGAATTTGGCAGCTCTCCAGCAATTTAGTTTTCCGTAGTTTGCTGGCTGGATGGCTGGTTGGTTCGTTGCTGATGGGTTCATTGCTTGGTTTGTAGTTGATATGCTGCTCTACTTCGAGCATATTTAATTGTTGAGGGTTGGGGTACCTGACCGCAACTGGTAAGTTGATGAATCACTTTTTCCGAAAATTCCTAGTCCTGGAAGCCAAGGTCTTGGATGACTAAACCATGCCAAAGGATTGATGGAGGGCAGCGGTTCTAACCATGATAGAGCTAGTTCTGTGACCTTCTTCGTTGATTATGCCACAAGCAGTTGTAAGTGGTTACCCTCAGCATCACGTGGATGTTATACTCGTCGCTTTTTTGGTGAATTATTGGTCTTAAGCAATGTGCTGCCAAACAAATCGGCTACCCAGGATGACATAGTGATGCCCCGAATAAGTTCCCATGCGCAATTATAGGCTACTCAGGCTACTCAGGATTATGTAATAGAATGCCAGGCCCTATAGATAAATTCCCATGCACGATATGAATGATAGGAGAGAGGAATGGGACACGTTTGGTCAATTTGCGTCATAGTCGTCACCCTAAGTTGTAGCTGCAATCAGGGGTTACAGCATTCCAAGAGGAGGCTACCTGGCCTGGGGTTCAATGCTGTATGGGGTGACAACGGGCGCAGGTTGGCCTTCGTTTTCCTGGTGATGACCATTGGAGAGGCGGAAGAGCCCTTTCAGACTGCTCACTTGATCAAGGCACTGAGTCGCAGGTTGCTCAAAACCGAGGTTCAACGGTTCAACATGGTTTACTGGCTGGTGGTTGGGAGAGAGCCAAGGAGCTAGGGTTATCTATGATCTTTATGGGGGAGCACAAGTGCTACCAAGGAAATTCTAACCAAATGGTAGTTTAACCACCGTGTTTTACGGCACATGGTAAGCCACCAGCTGGAATGATGGACACCCTAGCTGAGCAAGGGTGGCTATTACTGGGTGCGCTTCGTTTTGTTAAGCGCGCCTGCCTGCAGCTTTCCCGACTTGACCTCATTCTTTGGACCCACAATTTCTTGCGGACAGGGTCTGTGACCTGATCATAGATCATTGCTACAATCCTTGTGCAATAGAAGTTTGAACTAATGTGAGATGTTTGCACGGCGACGGTTGTTGATTTGCTTTGCAGTTTGATGACATGTGCGCTTACGCGCGTGCAGCATGTTTGTTTGCCTGTAGCCTTCATAGGAAGACTTTGTTTCCTTCCCTGCGTGCAGGAAAGTGCAGAAAACATGCATTCATTGTGAAGCCTGTCCATTTTGAATTTGCACAGCCTCCAAGTATACCTGCAATTTTCGCAGGTATGCTCTATGCATCACTTGCATTTTCTCGAAGATGCCTTCTCCATTGCTTTTTTCTTTACTGTACTGAACCTGGTACATCATGGCAAACAGTGGTTGGTATAGTGATAGTGATAGCTGATGGGTTGATCAGTGATTCTTTACGAATCGACCCGCCAACCTTGGAAGGCAACCTTGGAAGAAGCTGTAGCAGAACGACCCCATCATTTGGGCGGTGTCCGGAGATTTCGATTGGATGAGATGGAGGACTTTGATGATATACCTTACTGGATAAGGACCGCCGGCGGCTGAATCACACATATGCCGTAATGACGCTACAGCGAACATGAGGGTTGTACATGAGAATTGTACTTAATGAATCTTGCTGATTTTTTGGCAATATGCCCAACAAGTCAGTCATGCTGGTTCTCTATATCTTGCTAGTTGGTTGATTGCCTTGCGTCGGTGGCAAGAAGGTCCTTGGTTGGTTCTCAACGGTATGGTGTTTTTTTAGATCGGGGTACCCCTAAATCATCCAATATGAACCATTCACAGGGCTCCCGCGCACTGAGCTCCGGCAAGGGGCTTGAACATTTCCAGTAATAAACCATCCATCTTGGGGGTCCCCCATTTTGAGAAACCCCCATATGTCATTATATCACCCGTGGTGCTACATGGCCGGAACATGGCACCAAAGGGTGCTCTTTCAGCTGATCGTGCATCATTGGTGAATAGCTGTTACGGTGTCGGGCCATGTTGGGCTACATTGGGGAGAGAGAATGAATAGATGGTGGTACTTAACTTACCATGATCAATAGGGACACCACCACTCAGTTGATGGTTAGTTGCGGAACCCATGATTATTTCACGCGGTTGTAAAGCGATTGTTTACCGTCAAAAGCTTATTGGCTCATTTCGAACTGATTATGGGCGATCATTTTTTGGGAAGGAAGACTTTCTACAGCAATCAGTTTGATTCCTCCACATGATGAGAGAAGAATCCAGGATGTCCAGGATGGCAGCTGGCAGCTTAGCAGCCGAAGCGCGCCAGTCAGCTTGTGAATGGTGGTTCTATCAACGGATTGATGCGGGATTGCTATACAGAGGAATAGTTCCGAATATATAGATCCATGGCACAAAACCAGCCATTATCTTGCATGATTACATTATTCTGAATTATATGCATTTCTAGCCAGATAACTATAACCAGTATTGATTAATTACTATGTTCATGTGTTTTCATTTCTTTACCGTCATGAACTGTAATCGCTAATTATCATGAACTGAGTTGACTGTCATTCGCCATGATTCACCACAAAAATCCATCATGACATGGTAGCCATGAAGCGTCATGAACAACGGACCTACCAAGGAATGCCTTAGTCCCGGCCGTAGATCCTGCCACCGATGCGTTCGCGCCCTCGGCGCCTTGGCAGTTGGTGGGTTCAGGTTGGATGGCAATGAGAGTAGTAAACTATTAATGGTCAATCATTGGTGATTAACAATGGTTAATATAACAATGATTATCATGATGGTTATTACAATAATGGTTATTGTAATAGTGATTAACAATGGTTTTTGTCAATAACCTATCATTAACCATGGCAATGGCGATATGTATGCCATAGGTTAATGATAATTGATAATGGTGACAGTGATAATGGTTGATGGTTAAAATAGTGGTTAATGATGGTTAATTGTTATGATAATGGTTAACTATGGTTATAATAATGGTTAAAACAATGGTTGATAATGGTCAACTGTTATGATAATGGTTAATATTGGTTATAACATTGGTTTGAAGAAGGGTTAAGAATGGTTCAGTTAATAGTGGTTAGTAATGGTTAATAATGGATTTAGCAGTAACCTATTATTAACCATGGCAATGGTGATACTGGTTAATCATGGTTCATAATTGTTAATAACAACTAATGATAATGATTAATAATGTAATGGTTGTAAAAGACCATGGTTTGTCCTGGATGTTTATTGACCACTAATGGCTTGGATGGCTAAAGACCTCATGAAAAACAGATCGGGGCATTGGTAAGTGGAGTCCATCTCTGCAGGGGCGAACGCGGGAGCCTGCGGGAGCCGTTCGCGTTCGCATTGGAAAGCTAGGGAGGAACTGAAAGACCCACCGTGGTGAACTTTTCAGGGGCGCCTCATTAAGCATTGGCCAATAATCATGTAAAGGTTCGTCAGAGTGCTAACCATGGTTACCCACTTGTAGGTGGGTTGGATACTCATATGTACTCATCAATTATGGTCCACCAATCATGAGTTGCACCATTAGTTATTCAACCTGTCATTTGCGATGCATATTACCATTGAGTATTGGTGAGATCCATGATCATAGGCCGCCCGCTTTTGAAGTTGGAAATCACGACTGAATCTATAGATGGCAAAGGTTGCCAGGACGCTCGATTCTGCAAAGGATGTTCCATTAATATCTTCTGAATCGATTGTCAACCATTAACAATTGTTGAATCAATTGGCTGAGACCGGCAGCTACAAAGACCGGAGTCGCCTAAAAGTTTTGGTTTTGCGATCTCACCGGTAGCCAGACACAGCAAGCCACCCAGTCCGCTTTCCGGATTTTGCTGGAACGGTCAGAAGTGGAGCAAATTGGTGTCACTATGGGAGGCCATCCCCCAGCATGCAGGGACTTCTGGTGACGGATGTGTTAGGGACCGCAGCCGTGAGGACGTGGCACGACAAGAACCGTCAGCATCCCAATCCCAATGAAGTTGGACTAGATACGCTGGAACTTAATGGGATCTCAGAGCCAAGGACTGCTATGTTGGGCTCTACATGGCCCAGAGACAGTAGAAATTAATGTTCCATCCTTACTTCTTAATCGACAGTTGACAAAGAAAATGATTTGCACCTGGAAGCAATCTTCGACCGGCGGTTAACTGAAGGCATGTTTTAGATTGTTTTAGTTCCTTTGTGTGGGCGAAATTCATCCCCACGATTGTTGGCAATGCTCTCCTCTCCTTGTCTGGAGCTCCCCCAAATGGCCATGATCCTTGTCGACCAGTATCCATCAGCACCAGTATATCCAGTATATTGCTAGCATTGATTTGCTCATGGGATTCGGATCCCAACATCCCCTTGGTCCTGGTGGATCTCTTGATCTCCCGGGGGCTGGTCCAGCTGGTCACTGCTCGGTCATCGCCGCCCAGGTGAAGATTGTTGGCTTCCCAAGGATCGTCCAAGCCAAGGGGACCGTGTCCAGCTGCGACATCAGCGACAACATGGTCAACTTCTACCCAGGCCGCCTGTGGAAAGGAGAAGCTTGGGGCTATAGCTGTGGATATAGGCTTACAAGGAAGCAGAATCTTGGATAGAAGTGGCTATTCACATCAGTCTCATTAGTCACCATCAGGATTCATTTTCGTTCACCGGAATCCGACCTCATTTTGGAATTATCATGAACCATCGGTCATTATTTCTCATGAGCCATCATTGAATCATTATGAACCATTAGTGTTGGCGTGGCTATTGTGCCCACATTTCAAAACATGAAAAAATCAAATAATTACTGTTCCATCGAAACCTGAAATCAGCAAAAAAAAATGCAACCGCAGCCCTGTAAAGCGGTACTGGGGGGTTGGCACAACTGGAGCGCAGGCGCTTGCTATCCTAGAGCGCTTCCGGGCACGTACTTGCACCTGGACCGCACGGCTGCCTCCGGTCATCCCAGGACATCCCAGGACATCCCAGGTACAGGGATGATGATCACTGGTGATGGCACAGGTTGACCATGTTGTTTTTCAAATTTTGATTCCCAAAAATCTATTCATGGCACGTGAAAGAATGTGCTCAAACACAAGGTGCATGGGAGATTCGGTTGTCAATGACCTCCCTGTATTCGTTGGGATCAGCGATATGATTGCACTGATGGTGGTGCCCCATCTCTTGGAAAATAACCCCGCAAGCCAAGAAGTCCGTGAACACCATGGAATGTCGATTTGTGTATCGATTTTCTAGTTGTCTACTTGATATAATTGCACTTGATCATAATATGCCACCCAGTAGTGCCCACTCTAAAGGTGTGGGCCCTTCGTTTAGAGGGAGTAAAGAGAGAGAGAGAGAGAGAGAGAGAGAGAGGGAGTAAAAACGAGAGAGAATTGTCATTGAATCCCCCTGTTTTCGTTGATTCAGATTTTCTGGCCCTTGACTGGTGCTAGACGCGCCGTAAGCTGGGACCAAATCGGAATTGGTGATGCATTGTGCAAGTCATGCTCCCGAATCCTCAAAGTGGGCAGTGATTTAGGCCCTGGCCACTACCGCTTTTCAAAGGCATTGAGCAGCCACTCAAGTAAGCCACGCGCAGCAGGCCAAATTGATAGCATAGAAAGCCCTTCCTAGAAACGCACGTTTTGAATGCCAATCAAGTACCTGGCGAGGCGAAAACAAATCAACAGTCCTATACGGTCTACCTGGATGTATGCATGATCATCCTTCGCAAGGCGCATCGTAAGCATCATGCATCAACCATCCTTCATGAGCCAGATGCATCACTAACCATCATCACTAACCATCATCACAAACCATCATCACAAACCATCATCACAAATCATCACATAAAAACAATCACAAAGCCACATTTCCTACCAGCAACTGCCATCACCAAGTCCATAGCCAGGACTCAGGTCGCGTTGCAGTCACGGGACATGGCCCTGACCCACGATGTGAACTGGTGGCGCATGAGACCCATGACCAAGCAACAATTCACCAGCAGTGACCAACAGCAGCTTTTAACATAGTAGTTTGATAATTTGATGTATATAATTTGTTGATTTAGTACTAATGGATGATATTAAGTAGATATAGTAGTAATAATATTAAGTAGCAATTATTAGTTACTTTTGTTTAGTATTGATAATATTGAGTAATTCATAGTCCATAGTTGTTGATGTAATTTGTTTACACTTAATCTTTCTAGTAGCAATACCACTGATGGTTTGTACATGTCATGTTATTGGTAATTTATGGTGGGCTACCGACTATATAGCAATGGTTAATATGATTATTTCAATATTAATGGTTGACTATCATTGATCTTTACGGTTCTTATCGATGGGAACCCATGAATGAGTAATAGCGAAATGTATCCGTCAATAATAGCACAATATTCCATGGATACAGCAAAAATGTTCAATTATCATGTTATTATCCGGTAGTCCGACATTTGCCATTCACCACCACGAATTATTTGAAACCACTACTAACCATTTGTTGTTCGCTAGAAACCATAAACTGTTCAACTATAAATGTCTAAGATTTCCTTGAATCAAGCACTACCAATCATTACTACAACATACCGAAACCATCACATTGGCCGTTGCTAGTTAGTTGCCAACTGTGCTTAGTTGGTGAATATAAGCCCGATAAGCCCTGTTGACGGCGGCCTGGATCTACCACCTCTGGCAGCACTTCCAGGGGAAGCTTTGGAGCATCGGATGTAGATGATGCGTTCCAGGCCTGCTGGCAGGAGGTTAAATTGACCATTGGTGAAGGATGGTGAAGCTTGGTTAGAACCTAAGTTTACGGCAAGACCCTATGGTTTGCCCGTGACCACAAGACCTGCCCAGAAGTGAGTCTTGTCAACTGTTCAAAACCCTGCGCAGGCCCGTTGTTTTGAAACTCTGAGAATCAAGAAACCCTAACCCTAAACCCTAAAACCCTAAAACCCTAAACCCTAAAACCCTAAACCCTAAAACCTGAAAACCCTAAACCCTAAAACCTAAACCCTAAAATCCTAAACCCTAAATCACTGCGTATAGCCAGCGTTTCTCACTGATTCTTCGAGCAATGTTCAATACGCACAGACAGCCGTGGTTTGCCTTCCGGGCAAACCACGGGGTCTGTGCGTAAGTTTAGCTTCAGGTGCTTTAAGCTTACATGAGCTGAAGCATGTTTCAGAATGACGGTTGAACTATCGTTACTGTTACTAGGTTCTTCTCCGGAAATGTGCATGAAGAGCCATGGTTGAGAATGAGGAACCATGATTTCCTGATGTTCATTGATGACTGAACTATGGGTGCTATACGTTGACTGATGGTTGATGCAACTTTGGCGAAGCGTCAAGCCAAATTCAACCAAAACCACCAGTCAGCAATTATAATCTCTAAATAGCCTTTAAACAATGTTTTCCTGGAAGTCGCGTACAGAACATGGGAATAAATATGAATAAATCATGTTTTCCCAAAACTCCCTTTGAAAACATACCCTATGCTTCCAGTTGCCATTATAGTAGGTAACCAGCTGGTTTCCACAATTCTTGTTTGTTGTTGCTTACCTACTATTTCATGGTAACTGGAAGCATAGGGATAGACAAGACACATGTTTTTTCCCACTCATACATGGCTTCAACGCGTGACCACCGATGAATTCCATCGTTGTGGCCGCTGCTGAGCTGGCCAGGCGTTGGGCGCTAGTCGGCCCATCGAGTACGAAGCCTGGATCGACTCAGGTGCACCAAACATGGGACACCCGAGGCCATATGATGGTTTGTTGGTGGCTAATTTTAATTGGTTTGTGGTTTCAAACATTTTTTATTTTCCCTAATAGTTATTAACAAACGGCTGGTTGACTCATACTTTTCATAGGGGTTGAAACCACCAACCAGTTAATGATGGTTTGTGTTTCTCATAGTGATCAAACGGTTAAAACACGGTAACACAATGGTTGATTGAAAATTGGTGGTTGATAATGGTTAACGGATAATGGTACTGAGAACTCCAACCATTATCAGTTTATTAACCATGTTTGACTGTTTGAGCATTTATGGTGGTTTAAGAGTGGTCAAACGGTTCAAAAATAGTATCACAAACGCGGATTGCTAATGCTTATAAGGGTTTATGAGTGATCAAAGGGTTTAATAGTTAATAGTGGTTTATAGTCAGTTTGATGCCTCTCATTTTTCTAATTGACCCATATATTCAACCATGAATAGCCCTCATTTTTCATAAATCAACCAGAAATGGTAGTTTGTGAGTGATCAATGGTTAACTAATAATGGTTTAGAGAGATCACTGCTGAAGAGCCTTGGCCCATTAGGTGCTTTCTCGAAACAGGGGTACCCCCGAAATCGTCCAATACTGATCATAACAATACAATGTCATAAACCAACAATTTTTGTGGGCTTCCTAGTTTGAGAAACACCGGCATTAAGCCATCAAAATGGTTGTAAGCCGTCAAAATGGCTATAGCATGTCATAGCGATGATATTGGTTGTAACTGTAACCATCAAGGCTAGTCAATATTCGGCCATCAAATGTTTGGTAACCAATGTTCAAAACATTGGTTCTAAGCCATCAAAAGCCATCACAAGTTTACGTCTATCAACCCTTGGCACCAGTTGAGCCATGAAAATGAACTGGTTTCTAACCATCCCGAATATGGGCCATACCGGTCCTAACCCCTGAAAAGGAACATTTCGTGCCAATGGAAGATTTATCAACATAATTTGGTGGTGATGCACCACACATTTTGTGCTGGATGGCCACTGGCCATCATGGCTATGATCACTACTTATGATAGCCATGATTCTCAGCCACCAGGAGACGTGGATGTCATGAGTGGCCATAGTTATAGACGAGCGGTTGCGCAAATGTTGTGGAAAGCCACCTTATGCTTGGTTGGCCGCTGAGCCAGATGTTTTGCTTTGGGTTCCCATGATCAGTAGCCATAATAGCCGTTGTATGCCGTAAGCACTGTCTTAAATAACAAACTAACAATAATATTGAATGTACAATGAGAGCAATTCGGACACTAGCCATCATCGAACCATCATCACGCGTCAAAGGCGGAGCGAGTCGGAGTTCGGGGCTTGTGGTAGGATGGCTCCAACTACTCAGGTGAGATGGATTGATATTTGGACGACAACGCCGGGATAGTCTGCAATGATGGCAGGATAACATGATGCAAGAGCCCTAGAAAATTGTTAATTAATGAGAGTAAGCCACGCTGCTTTCATCTTTCTGTGGAAGATTGTATCTCGCCCCCCAGCCTAGCTGGGACAGACCTTGGCCTGATGATGATGGAGAGAGAGAGAGAGTAAGCCCCACCATAAGCTTGCTTCAGAACGACCAAACATTGACGAAACTAGTGGGAGAGAGAACCAGCAATAGGGATAGGGGCGTATCAAATCTGCCAAGACAGTGGCCACTTGCGAAGCGTCCAACAGAAGGGGCACAGGGTCGGACCCAGAATTTGGTAACTAATGCGTGTGGGATAGCGATGAACAGAACCCGCGGCAAAAGAGTGTTGAAGACGCTATGGATAACAGTAGGATGTATGCAAAACAACTGATTTTGGAATGTGAGCATCAGGGGAACGGCATTTTGACAACTGGTGATGTGGGTAATTATAGCACAGATGCTGATCATACCATAGATGACCCAACGCGCCAACGCCAAACCTTTCTCCCCATGACCCACAGTGGCTGCACGTGTTTTTACATATTTGGTTCTTCTCCCCTTGTTGTTGACAGTCAAGCTAGAAGAAAAATAAGCGTTAATCTCTATTAACCACAAGTGTTGATCAGTCTTTACATGTTTAACACTTAGCCGTGCATTAAATGGTTCATCAAACAACTCCTTGGTGAAAGCGAAGCTTCAGGAGTGTAAGTGCTGATGTCGTGATAACCAGCCCGAGTGGGTCGAAGCAACATCAAGGATGTGCATCCGCAGTTAGGAACCGGCGCCTAACCATGGTTATGGAGGCTATGAGCTACCTGACAAGGCTGATATCTCTGCATAGTTGTCAGTTACAATCCCAGCTGCACGATGTGGGTCGAGTTGGTGAGGCTCTCAGAGAGATTCTCTGTCTACAAGGGGGTGAAGGATGATGAAAAATGCCATCCAAAACTGTGCGTTCTTGAGTGACAGTGTGATTTATAGATTTTATAGGTTATTCATGAGCGTATCCAATGATTTGCAGGCAGTGACTAAGATAGACACCCTATCCAATAATGAATCAGTAGTTTATCGGCTTATGATTATTGATGGTGCTTTAACAGAAGCGACTGGCTAGTCTTGACTTCCCAGCCAAGCATCACGATTGTGAATAATAGCTGAAAACAAACTCTACTGGCATCTACTAGCCACTTGCAGCCACTTTGTTTTTTTAATCAATCTGACTTCCTGCTTAGATTTGCTTGGTTGACTGAAGCTGGCGCAATTATTTGTACATATTTTGTTCGGGTGATGAAGGCCGATAATTCCGCAGAAGGCCTCCCGACATCTAGACGGACGGAAACATACAAATGTCTTGAAATAGCAGCTCGAAATTCCCCAAACCTCAAATGCCAAACCCTCCCATGAGTCAACAGCACAAGATGCTATAGATGTTCTGCAGCAATTCATGTGTCCAGGCCGACCAGTACAGCAAATCCAGTCGAGAATGGACAGTTTGATCGACAACCACTGGATTGATCGGCAAACGACCCTTGGATGAGCAAAGTGCCACGCAGCCACAGGCAGCCGAGAACGGTAGCGGGTGGCCGACCCTGGCCTCACTGATGAGCCATGGCCGGGTTTCGCCAGCTATTCTTTTGGGACGGTCAAACTGTTGGTGCATGTTGGTGCTATGTTGGTGGTTTATTGTTATAAATTCTTTTTGCTCCAGTTTGAGGGTCAGGGAAACCAGTGAAACCAGCAAATGGTCATGTAGTTTGGCAATGTTTGGCATGTGATTTGAGGCAATCTGTGCAATTAGACGCGTTCTTCGTGAACCTGCAGACCACTGTGTATGTCCGCATGAAGCTTCGGATTCAGGTGGGCAGGTACTCACTGAGGTTCACAGCAAGTTTGGGTCCTATGGCGGTGAAACGCAACAACGCACTCATTCTAAATAGGGAACCATCCAAATACCAGAGCAGACTATCTGGGGACAGAGCCATGTTCGCACCCGGTGTCAGATTTCCTTTCCCTCCGAAACATGCAAACAGCTTTTGATATAGCTTTGAAATCTTTGAATGGCAAACTTCCGAACATCAAATATGCACGTGTTGAGATGCACAAGGAACACCCCAAAATCATCATGGTAGTTTGCGGGGGAAACCTATTCCGAAACCCATTTTTGGATTCTATGTCAGTACAATTCAGCAAATGTCAGTTTCTCATGGCGACTTGAAATCAGAGTCCTTTTGGTCCCCCTCTCTTCTCAGCTTGTGGGGCTCCTACTTGGAAGATGGTCCTACTTTGTCCACTGGCGCCAGATCTTGGGGGCCCAAAGTGGGTCACCGGTGCCTCCATGCGCATCCATCCCAATGGATCCCCATGGTGGCACCTGCGCCAGGTCTACAGAGAAGGGCTGATCAGCAGCGAGTTGAGCCTGGTCCCCATGCGCTCACAAGTCGTCAACCATTGGCACCCTGGCTGAGCCCCAGGACGACCCCTGGGAGCAGGTGATTCTCCCAGTTTCATGTCAGGGTTTTGGGGTCGCTTCGTCCAACAGTCTGGTTTGGGCTGGTGGTGAAAAGCAGTAATGCACAATGGCGCGGTTGAAGGGGAGATCCGGGATAAACATGGATAAACTGATAAACCAGCTGGCAGTGGTTCATGAACAAGTGGATTTGCCACCAAAATCATTGCCAATACTATTGGCAACACCTTATACCTTTGCGTTGCTTGTTGCTGAATGTTGTTGATGACCCTGCAAGTAACAACTGGATCTGTCATGAATTACTGCAATTCTGCAACTGCTCAGCTCTGTAAAAAAAACCTTGAGTGCTCGCGCACTACCCCAGTTGCGCAACTGGAAAATGACTTTGTTCATATCTTTTTGATAACACTTGTGGTAACAAACAGTGGCTAGTACAGCCGGCTTGCAAGCCCGCCACAGCGCATCCTGTTTCATGAAACGTCGTTCTCGGATAAGCTACTGCGACAATTGTGAGGGCTTTCAAAAGCCACAAGAGGGAATAGTCCTGAAGGGTCATGAATGGTCATCAAGGGCCATGAATGCTCATGAATGGTCATGAAAGGTTCATGATTTCCATTGGACTTCCAACGATTGATCAGGGACTTTTGAGTCCATGTATGCAACATTGCCAGCAATTTGTAGCTTCATAGCTTGTTACATGTCATTCGTTCGTGTGCAGTGCCATGCAGTGCCAAAAGCAACCAAGCTGATGATTCGCCTTTTGATAAATTAGTTTCAGGATGTTTCAGGGAGGGACTGGTGTGTTCCCATTGGGCCTTTCTCACCTCGGGGGATGGAGATCTATCCTTTCCAAGCAGACTTGATTTGGAGCTACCGAGCAACCTCTGGAGGTTCCCACACGGCCATCCAGGTCGCATATCTTCTTGAACCTGTGCTTTGTGATTCTCGACCGCACAGTTCGTCTCCGTGGTTACCTCCAGTTGTTCCTGCCATATGGGGATGCGTATGGCACATGAATGGGGATAGCCATGGCCCTACACTGCAGTACCCAGATGTGATGTGGTGGGTGGTTTGAAACATAGTCATCAGCCATGAAATTAACCAACAGATGTTTGGTTGGTTGACTCATATTTTACATCGGGGGGTGAAACCACCAGCGATAAGTGGCAGAACCAGCTGAAACTTGGGCGCATTCAATGTGCCGCATCCATTTGACCGGAGCACCAGACCGATCCAAAAGTGCTGTTTTGGACTGTTTTGGCATCAGGGTGACCTTCAGGGGGTTCCATTTGGCTGAAGAAGCGGTGGAACTGTCAATAAAACGAGGAATCTCTGGGTGGCATATGGCTCATGATGATTTAGATGGTTGGACTCCGCTGGTTCGACTGAACTGAGTTGCATAGCTTGGGTTTTGTTCTTGGTTATGACTTTATTTTGATGCTGTGTATATCTACGTGTTTCGGTTGTAAGTCAGATACAGCCCGTTGCAGGGAATTGCATTTTGTTGATATCCAGAACTATAGAACTTAGTTGAGTTTCGCGAGCCTTTCTTTTTGCAAACTTCTCTGTGTATATTTTGCCCCGCAAGCTGGTAGATCACCAGCCATGGCCATACTGGGGGTGGTTTATCAACAGGTGGATCTACCAATTGCGACCATCAGTTGCCATCAATTACTTTATCAACCATTCTTCACCCTTATTATTTGGTATTAATCATCAACCATTTTTGCACTCTTATTATTTGGCTTTTAACTATATTTCTAACCATTCTTATTAAACATAATCATTAACAACTGTTAGTTGATAGCAATCTCTCCATGGATCAATGTGAATTACCATCAATTGTGCCATGGATCAACCATCCTTAACCATAGATCAACTATTAAACATGATCATTAACCACTATTAACCCCCTTTGTGCCATGGATCAACCATTATTAACCCCCCTTTTTGGTTGGTTCTCAACCATTAGTCTCTGTCGGAAACCGCAGCTGTAAGGATCCTCCTGACGGTGCAGATCTTGTCCTTCTTACAGCAGAGATGCTCGGCTGGATCGCCACAGAAATCATCGAGGGTCGTAAGCCTTGCTGGCGAATCAGCGGCCTTCATAGCTCCTCTTGGTGATCCACCATGAGTTGTGAACCACCTGACCGCGTGTGTACATTGAAAACATGATCCGCCAACCATTTGGAGCACGGAAAATGTTGCTTTAGGTACCACATGATACAATCGAATGAGAGAGTTCGATGGATTCAGAAGCCATCTGCAATCCCGTGCTGTAGGCTCGTTGTTCACGAGCATGCCATGATCCACTCAACGGCTTGAGCAGGAGGTATACCAATCATGTTGGGGGGTGTGGGTAGACAGTAGGATGAGATTTGCTTTCAGCAGCTGTTTTTGGGGACACACCAGTGATATTTCCTTGTTTTTTCACCCTAGTCACCAATAGTAATGAATTATAGATGACATTGACTATAAGAATAACTAATCATCCTGATTGATGGTAAGTAAAAGCTTGTCGTGATTAACTCTGATTAATGGTAATAACAATATGTTTCCCCTAGTCTCATGGCTCCTTCCGCATCTTCGACTCAGGCCATGCTGAGTATGAACGGGGTTTGTGGCGCCTTCACTTCTGGGATGTTTGGACTTGGCCCTTCGGCTGCGGCCGCGCGTCCAGCGCCGGCGCATGTGGAGCTTGGAGATGTGGCTATGGGTCAAGCACTTAACCAACCAAAAATGGTGGACAATAACTAACAAAACTATAGGGAAAACAATGGTCAATGATGGGAACCAGGGGTACGGGGTTTTGACGCGCAGCCATGTTTGGCCGCCAATCCAAGTTGGACATTCTGAGGTTTTTCAATGCCATCCAGCCTGTGTCATTGATCTCATGCCTGTTCTTTTTGCATGAGCCCGGTTGTGCTGAATACTTGTGGCTTTGAGTTTCATTTGTTTTCCATCTCTACTTGGAACATCTTGGAACCATATTGTCCTGGCCAAATGGCTTGATCCCAGGGTTCCCAAACCACGCGCCAGAGAATACAGATTAATAAATCAATAGCGATGGTTGCAATTAAATCATAACCAGGAGTTGCTAACAACTACCAATTTTTACCACGTAATTTCTGCTAGTTGATCCTACTAGTATTTCATTTCAACGTGTTTAAGCACGTTGGTTGAAACCTTGATGCCGACCTTTAGCCATTGGTTCGCAAAAAGCACCACGATCACTTGCAAAGACGATGTTTGTCAAGGTCAAACAACCAACTACGTTTTATCGAAATTGATCAAGCATCCTCACCCATAGCTAGTGCATCATTGATTATCCTTCTTAGCCACTGATCCTTCGGGACCAGCATGAGTCAACTGTTGGTCACTGGTTGTCCATAGTTATCCATTGGATTCCATTGGTGGTTCGCAAAGTAGGGGTACCCCCACATCATCTAGCTATTTACCATTGATAGAAATAAACCAGCCATTTTTGGGGCTCCCTGTGCTCAGCGGTGAAACATTATAACTTATGACTATATGTCATCCATACCTATGTCTATATGTCTATATGTCATCCATTAGTTCCCACTAACCCACCACTTAATTACTTCACTCATCATTCAACTCATCAATCAACTTATCCATTATACATATAGTTGCAATCCACCACTAGTTAACCATTGGTCAGCCAACAGTCCAGGCGTTGTGGGCTAGAACCGATTTCAAGGATTTTTGATGATTTTCTTGCATGCCTTAGTTGACCATTAGTGAACCATTAGTTGCAACCCTCAAGTCATCTAGTCAATCAGTAGTCGTAGTTTACAATTAGTTAACCATTAGTTAACCATCATAATCACCACTAATCACCAGCCTCCGGCTAGCCTCTTGAGATGGCGATGGAGAGAGAGAACTACTAATCACCAGTACTTGAACATTAATCAATCATTAGTCAACCATCATCATCATCATCATCATCATCATCATCATCATCATCATCACTGATCACCGCTAATCACCATGGTGGGTCATCCAACCATGGGGTAACCCACCAGCCCAGCTACAGCGCCAAGCCATAGCCGCAACGGTGGTGCAGGTTGGACATGCTGTCCATCTTGGTGGCACTGGCTGCTTGGCCATCAACCGTGGGTTTAATAATGGTTGATCCATGGCACAATTGATGGTAATTCACAATGATCCATGGATAGATTGCCATCAACTAACAGTTGTTAATGATCATGTTTGATAAGGATGGTTGGAAATAGTTAGGATCCAAATAATCAGGGTGAAGGAATGGTGAATGATTGATAAGGGGTAATCGGCTAATAAGGTCTAATGATTTCATTGTGTCCCATCGAGCAAATCAAGAAGTAGCCATGATCATCTTCCGAGCGCCAAACCAATCCGTGACTGGCTATATCGAAGGTAATTTTCACCAGATGCTTGGGTGTATCGCAACACAAGATGCTTCAGGTCCTTTGCATGTTACATGGCTGATTGACCAGTGTTATAAGATGCTTGCCCCTAACCAACACCAAGTTGGCTTACAACTATTTATAACTGGCTAAGCTGGGGCTAACAACCAGTTGCAAGGGGTTCTAGCTCAACTTATAACTACTCGGGGCCCAACTTGTGCTGAATATCCATCCAAGATCCGGGCTTTTTGCTTGGAATGAACCGACTGGAAGGACAGACAACCAGCGAGGTACTCGCGACAAGAAAATTCGATAGTCATCTTATCCTACATAGTTGAGCTAGCTAGACAGGTAGAGATCTGCCCCCCCACAACTGTAGCAGCTGCTGCAGCCCAGGTCATTGTCTTCATGGGCATTTCCTTCATGGTGAGCACTGGGGCCTTCACGCTGCTGGTTTCCGGCCTCGGTGCCATGCCGGAGTGGTCGGTGTTGGACGCTCCGGCGTCGCGAAAGGTGCAGAGCATCCTGGAGAACCGAGCTTTTCGGGCGCAGGCGGACACCCCGCACCGCTCGCACTGGCGAAGGGCACTAATCGCTTGGCACAGTTTTTGTTAGGCATGGTGATCATTAGCTACTGATCATGAACCAAGCTGGCGATAGTGATCGCGATGAACCAAGTTGCCCGATTTTTTGGAGGCACGTTTTGCGAACGGATTGAAATTGTCGATGATTGGCAGGTGCTATCTACAGCTTCTGATTCTCCATGACCTTTGGAGCCATCGTTTCACTGGGTGCCCATGGCTAGCACAGCTGTACCAGTCCATCCAACCTTGTAGGTTTGGCAAAGCCTAGCGAACCTGATAGGTTTGGCAAAGCCCAGCGAACCTGATGGGGGTCCGAGTCAGGGTTGCTAATGCACTCAGTCAACTTATCAGTGCTGCAAGGATCCCCAATTTCATTTTGGTGGCTTTGCAAGATGGTCTCAGATCTATCGTTGAACATGATATAGATCTATATAGTTATAAGTCACTGGTATCATCAACTTATCTATAGTCACAATATAAGGTATACTGGTAATTATCATACATCTGGTATCATAGATGTTTCCATCCCAGGATGGCATGTTCCATGGGTTCCATGGTGGTTCCATGGCGCCAGTGCATGGAGCTGCTGAACGCGGTGGACGGAGTGCTGGGCCTCAGCATGTGGCTGCGCTTCATGACGGCCTGGTACGCAGTGCCTTGGCGCCCGGGGTGCACCAGGGAGCATTCCCAGGGGTCAGGGGTGAGGGGTAGGGTGGGTCAGGGGGGGGTGCGGGT
>VSDK01015424.1:92858-98715 GCA_009767595.1 Symbiodinium kawagutii
CACGTGTGCTCTCGATTTTGAATTGAGTAGGTTGGAACCCCCACCTGGCACCGCAACACATGATGAGGAATTTGCAATGTGTCAACCGGTTTGGGTCCCAGGTTTCACTTCATGTCCATTCGGCATGCACTTGTGCAGATGCACCTTTGGACAAGCATGTGAACAAGTTCTAAACATATCTCATCATATATCTAAAGTGCAATGTGCAGAGGTACATGTACAGTACCAGATATACAAGTGCCAGGTATGCAAGTGGCTTCATAAGGCATGCGGCATAGGCAGCAGCTTGGCATAGGCAGCTGGCACGAGGCTTCCACAGCAAGCCTCGGAGCGCCGACCGCAGGTGCCAGCGATACGATTAGGGCCCCGCTGTGCTGCCAGTGGTGGCACCGATTCTCCGGACCTGGAGATGTTTGGGGCAGGCTGGGTGGCATGGTGTGGCAGGATGTGGCATGGCTGGGTCAACTTGAAGATGATTAAACCATGTTCAACCGCAGAAGTGGCAGAAATCTGAGCAAGCTTTGATGGGTCGAGATGGTGGGAGATCCGGATCAACTTCCCCGTACATAGTCTCCGAAAGAATCCATTTAATGGGAGATCCAGAACCCAGAGACGCTCTATAGTCATCTATGATCTTGATGATTAGCAGCACTACTGGTGAGCTGGTTAAACGGGTGGAGGTTGTAGATCACTCGTTAGCACCGCTGAGTTCATAGCCAGGATGTCAACACATTTCACCATACATTTTGCCCCCAATAGTTCATGAAAACTGCATTGTTCCCCTTGAATCACCAACAACAGTGAGAAGATCAGCATGATTTCTTGGCCATCATTAGCCATCGTTTTGGGGCGTTCAAGTATTTCTCGTTTCCCCAATGTTTCAGATGGATGGTTGGTTGGCACACGTTTCATAGGGATCAGTTGGCCCTTTTGGAAGCCGAGGCGAAAAAAATTGAACTTACCAATGAGTTGGCCATTCATTGGGCAACCGACCATCCATCACTGAGCAATCAGTCACTGCTCAGTGACCATTTGATTTGACCCTCTTCACCATTCGGGTTACCGTTTCCAGTCGTGGAAGCACAGATTTCCATGAATTCCGCTGGGGCGGGCTAGGGCTCAACGATTAAAGTGGTGATATAGTGATCAATACTGTTAAGCACTAATGAAATTATCCAATTATTTGATAAGATGGTTCAATTGTGTTTATTTGATATAATTTCATTTAGTGATTAGATTTTTTTGTAGAATAAGATTGTTTATGATTGTATATTTTTTGAGTGAGATATGTGCAATACATAGTTGTTTTTAGACTTTTGGGACCCAACAATCAATGTTTAATGGTCAGACCTAATGGTTTGTTGTAAATATTTGTGTGCATGTGTGCTGTGTATCGAAAAGGTGGCTATACAGTTTTAATAGCCACTAATGGTTAATCAAAAGAACTGCCAACCATTGGAAATCATTAGCCAGTTGTGATCGATAATTGTTAATGGCTACCAAGAATGATTGATTGTGGTTGTTCCAGAATGCTTGTGGTTCATTGTGGTGAATCATGGTTCGTCATGGCTCAAGGGCAGTCCACCAACTACTAAAACACTTGTTTGCTTTCAGCCGATGGTATTTGTTCATGGCTGACCTGGGTTAACGTTTTGAATTATTTTTGAAAAATGAGCAAAAACATTGTTGTTTTTCTTGTGCAAAGCTGGAAAGGAGTGTTCGGAAAAGATGGGGTCCGATTGAACGTTCTGCCAAACATTTGCTGTGCAAGAGATTCGTGAAGGGTTTGTCAAAACAAGATGTCCATAGTTTGTCCAAAAGTTTTTTTTGCATAAAAGCTCGCGGTGTCTTTTGTCAAGACTTTGCTGAGGGACAGTGCTACCCCTTACATGAAGAATGCCTCGTCCAGGATTCCTAATTAAGGTTCCAAGGGTGAATAGTCTGCCCATGGTTGGTATTCAAGGTGACCCTAAGGTGCTGCTAGGCTCATCGCTGTGCAGCTGTGCACAGCAGCCCCACAGGTTTGCCACACCGAGAACCTGAGAAACCGAAGATTGCGACAAGAAGGAGACCGGTGTGCCACGCCCGGGTGTGCCATAGTGTGCAACGATCAACCGCTGGTGATTTTGCGTTGGATGGTTGCTCAGGATCAGGCGGTGCAAAGACGATGCCAAGCTTGATTTTCTTTGAGATTTGGTAACCCATGTCCCCCATCGACACAGCAGATATTGAAGAAGTTGAAGCTGGCCCATGGGACTAGTGAGTCGATAGCAATGATAGCTGTGCTCATGTTGCGTTTGTCGGCTGCAGGAGCTTTTCTCGTCAGCTAACCGATGCCATCACCTCCACGATATGTACAGGCCCATTTCCGAGTTGATGTTGCATCGATCCGACCCTGGCCTCAGACGGACACCTCATCAGCTACCAATGGCCACAGAGTCGGCTCAACTGGCAACCCAGGTCGCTCGCATCAGTCGGTGGCATCCGAATTTTTATTTGCCAGTCGGCAGCCGGAAGTGCTGAGCCCAAGCTGGCTATGCCACCATCGATGACCAGGCTGATCCTGGCGGTTCGTCGAAGCCGAACCGAGAAAGCCGAAGCAATTTTGGAGGCGCGATGAGCACGTCTTCCATGGCTACCTGTGACACCTAGGTGCTCCAAGAATGGCATTTTTAGACGAATGGGAAAGACATTGTGGTTTGTTTAGATTGCTGATGATGAAGGGGTATCATTTTATGGTTCATTTTCGGGAATTGTTTCTTCATTCCTTTGCAAGCGTATTCCGCTCGGAGAACAAGTGAGCTAGGGATGCCCAAAAAAAGAACGGCTATAGGTAACCATCTCCACACTTGGGATGTTACTGCGGCACCTGACCCACAGCCAGTGGTTGACCAAGTATTTTGGCCACAGTCAAAAAACAAGTTGTTTCAAGCTTCATCATGAAGCCTTCAAGATTGTGCCATCCTAGGAACACTCAGGACCAGAATTCCGCCACCTCAGTGGCTACTGTGGCAGTGCCGTTGCCCTGGAAGACAACAGCTGAATCTCGTCAAGAGTCGGTGCTCCATCCATGTGTGGAAGATGTTCATTTTACCGAAACTCACAACCTGGAAGGACCCAAATTTCAAGCTAAAACACGGAAAACAATGGAAAACATAGATATCCAAAGAGCGTACTTGCCTTTAGTTGGCTTTTGGCTAAGCTCTTGAGAGGGCGATGGAGAAGAAGAATAGATATCCAAAGATGGAGTGTCTCGAACGCAGGAATTGCCAATACATCCTAGCACTATGATGCACAATATGCCGTTGCGTTTGGGTGTATTGGTGATGGGGGTATACTTAGACCATTCACCTTGCACTCTTATCACCAGTAATTCTATCGCTGCATTATATTGGTCATGACCTATTCTGACATTTTATCACCAGGAATATCCAGTAATTCTTTGGTAGTACTTATTATTGACAAGCAGTGATAAGGCTACTGTACTAATCCCCTACGAACCTCCTTGATTGAGAAGGTGCTGGGTATTCACCATGGGCCTTCGGGGTTCGCTAAAGTTCCCTGATGAAATCATCATCATTATTACCATCGTCATCATAGCGCACATCATCATCGCCCTCGTCATCATCATCATCATCATCATCATCACCATCATCATCATCATCATCATCTCATCATCACCATCCTCATCACCATCCTCATCATCATCATCATCATCATCATCCTCATCATCATCATCATCATCATCATCCTCATCATCATCATCATCATCACCATCCTCATCATCATCATCATCATCATCCTCGTCGTCGTCATCGTCGTCGTCACCATCGTCATCATGGTCGTCATCGTCGTCATCATCGTTATCAAGATCGTTATCGTCACCCTGATCATCATTCTTTGATCATAATCCCATTTGATTAAAAGTAATCGTGCTGTTTTTGTTTGTGTTTATAGCTAATATTGTTTCATGATTGTCCGTCTAATTATGTCATTATCATATGTCATCATGTTCAGAATCAGTGAAAAATGGGATGCTCTCATGCGTCTATTGTTAATTTTCAAATGGTGTTGTTAGCATCGTTGTGATAATTTATGCATTAAGACGCCCACATTGATCATTCATCAACATGATGAATACCATGATTGTGTTCACTGTATTTTTCTAGATTGATTGTCCTCGTGCATGTGTTCATCCACCCGTTCATTCATCATCAGCATCAAATCGGCATCATCGTTCCTTGGGTCATCACCGGCATCGTTTGCTACACAATGCTTCATGATCACGTTCATATCTTTACGTGTGCCCTTCTTGTTTTGTCACTATCACCTCCCTCATTATCAGGTCTCGAAGTTGTTCATCGTCATCACCGCTTTCATCACCTGCATGTAGCATGGCCATCATCATCATCATCAGCATCATCATCATCATCATCAGCATCATCATCATCATCATCATCATCATCGTCATCATCATCATCATCATCATCATCATCATCATCTGCGTCATCATCATCATCATCATCATCATCATCATCATCATCATCATCATCGGCGTCATCATCATCATCATCATCATCATCATCATCGGCGTCATCATCATTCAAGAATGGTTGTGAAATGTGCGTTGCACCTTGGCCTCAAATTTCTGAGGGAAGGGCATTCCTTGTTCATTCATACATGTTGAGACTACAGCAAACCAGTATTGGATTGCCTGCATTGAGCGCACCTCCCAGCTGCAGAATCTGGGGCTTATCTATTCGCAACTCCAGAAGGGCCCCGCGAGCGCTCCGTCAAGTGTAATTGAATCAGTTTTAGCTCAGTATTTGTTGGCCGTCAGCACCCAAATTTTTACCGTTGATGATCCATTGACCAACCATGATTGATTGATTATCAATTGTGGATCATCCATCAACCTACCATGGTTAATCATGCTTAATGAATGGATCCATAAATTGACCATGATCCATTGAACAACTATAGCAGTGGGTCAAAACCCTGTACCCCTGGTTCCCCCACTTTATACCATTGTTTTCCCTATTACTGTTAGTTGTTATTTTCATTATTGGTTGATTAGTATTGACCCATAGCCCTATCAATCTACCATTCTTTAACAAGAACAGCTACTGGTCGTCGACTTTCAAGGCATGGCCCCAGAACGAAGTTCTCGGATGCCACTGAGTGTACAGCTGGAAGTTGGCGGCGAGTCAAAAGCCAAGACTCCACCCGAACCCACTTCTTGGCCCCATGACATGTAGATTTACTGAAGCACGTTGGCCAGGGGCACTGGTGAGAGGAAACTGATTCTTCAACTCTGGGAAGATGTGCTGATTCTCCGTTGTTTGAAGGCTAATGCCAGGCTGAACCATCAAGCTTTCTCGGTTGGAGAGATCATGTCGGACCCCCAAAATAGTCATCAATGGCATGGGTCAGAGTTCCGTGGTTTGTTTGTTGAGTTTTTTTTGTGGCTGTACTCAAGTACAGTCAAGCATCATCAGCGGGTATGACATGTGATTGTGAATCATCAAGATCGACCGTGATCATTATCTTAACTATCGCCAAACGATTGCCAAGGATTTTAATGTACATTTTAATAGATGCACCTTTGTATGAATCATCATTGTGAAGTGTGGTTGATGAGTTGTGTCTTTACTTTGTTGTTGTTATTTGCTATGGTGGGATTTGTGAATCACTATATCTATATGATAGACTTTGTATTATCATTATATCTATAATGAATCACTACTTATTATATATGAATCACGATGATATGTATCAACAACGATTCTCAATGATGGACGATCGGTTCAAGCACAGCCATGGAGATTTTCGCCTCGGTGACGTAGGTCTTTTCGGC